>JAWWMK010031310.1:0-14000 GCA_035047105.1 Galeopsomyia nigrocyanea
ATATACATATATATATACTCGCAGAGGGACCTTAATCCAACGAAAGCCAAATATCAATCGTCGTTCTAAAATTTTCTCTTTGTATTTTCAACAGTATATAGCCTATCATTCAAGCAGAAACATTCGTTCTTGCAACCGTTATAATGGTTCCATTTTTTTCCAGAGATTTCCACTTACAAAAAACGAGTTTTTTTTGTCCGAGTTTTCTTGGACGATAATCGTGTCGTTGAAAAGACAATCTTTCACGTCGTAAAGGAAGTCGATTTCTATTGATTCCCTGAGATATATTAGAAAACGAATTTCGACGTTTGCTACAAATGGTATAATTTCGTCGGTAGTAATCGAAAATAAATAACCGATTGAATGGAATGAAATAGTATCGTGTTTGAAAATCAAATGGTTCATATCAATCCAAAGTCGATTCGCATTCGGCTTATCTCTAGCAAATGACATTCTCATTTCGTGGCCGAAGAAAGCGATTTTTTTTATTACTAACCATTAAAAGACCATCGGAGAAACGTGAAACAATAAAATAATCATCAGAAAATACCGAAGAAAAAAAAAACGTTATTGGACGATTCCATCGCTTGTTCGCGTAAATCTCGTCAGTTGAAAACTTGATCTGCGAAACAGTTGAAAAAAAAACGATGTAAAAGTCCATGCGCTATACAAAAATAAAATATCGATACAAAAAGACTGTGATGACATGTAGAGATTCTCTCTACTAAAATGTATTTATTTTATTATTATTACAAGTAGTTGTCTTTTACTTGATGAGGCTAGCAAACCAGACTAGCGAAACGTCGTAGAAAATTGGAGTTGTTTATTTGTTTATAGGGTTTATCCTCACTGCTGTATTTTACAATTGATATTAATGATGGAGGATAGTTGCAATAATACTATTGAATAAAATATCGATTCGTAAGTAGAAAGAATATCGAAAGATTTTCTAAAAATTTTGATGGTTTCGATATAATACACAAGAGAATTGGTCAGCAGGATGTACGTGCGTATGATTGAATAGCAAAATTGGCAACTAACCTGCTTGCGGCTGACAAAATACGACACGTCGAGGCTTCAGGCTGCGGGCTAGTTGCGATGCGTGCTATGGAAGCTCGCGCGCGCATTCAGCTGGCCGGTGCGACGAAGTGCTAAGCTGCTGCACAGAGCGATTGTCGCGGCCACTGCACCTCTATATGGTAATTGTGCCGATTACGCGTATACACTGTGGAGCCAACGCTCGGGGATCCGCCGTTATTCGCGTGACAACAACCACCATTTTGTTTTTCCTCCCTGCGTTCTATTCTGTTCCGTTGATCTCGCGCTTTTGCCAGCGACCTTCGCTTGTTCTTTTTTTTTTTTTTTTTTTTTTTTTGACCAGCAGCGGCCTTTGTTTTTCATCACGACGACGCTCGCGTGTCGGTGCGGGCTTTTATTTCCGAGCGAAAATAAGGCATTCAAAGGATAGAATAATGATAATAATGAAACCTCGAATGAAACATTAAAACATTTGTTGTTAAATTTGCACGTGTAAAAAAAAAACTATTCTACTATCACTTTAAGCCCCCCGGACGTGTATATAGATATGAAATTTCGCAAAACAGGTGACGTGACCCTTTGATCCATGATAATTTTTCGATGAAATAAAATTGGGATTCGACAGATTTATTATAAATACCTTTTGCTCTGTAGTTTGCGCTAAAATAGTTCATATTGATATTGTGCGGGTGTTTTATCAGAAAAACATTCAAAAAGTCCCGATCAAAATTCAGGTTACAAAATCAATAATAAATAAAAAAGAGACAAAAAGCGCGTTCACATTTGTTCTGTTTTCGTCGATGACAGCTGCATTTATTATTCAATTTCTAATTTTGTTTTTAATTAAATGGCTGTACTTAATTGTCCGGAATCGCTTTAGAGCAAACTACATAGCAAAAGGTATTTGTCATAAATCTGTTGAATCCCAATCTTGTTTCATCAAAAAATAATCATGGGGCAAAGGGTCGCCTGTTTTCACACATATTTGTATATCTGTCTACATTTCCGGGGGCCTTAAAAATGCAGCTGATTCGCCAATACATATTTACTGCTACTCCCCATGGAAAATTAAAATATTATGATATCAACCAAAGTCAGCATCTCCGAGATAAAATAATAAAATAAAATATTACGTATAGAAGGTCTGTGCCGTAATATCTACACCAATCTCTTTCGGTCATGCTAAGAAATCCCGTTAAAAAATGTATTTTTCGGCGTCAACGTAATATTCGGAATACATAAATGTTGACGATCGCCACTATATAGGCGGGCAGGCAGCTGCATTCGCATCGGTTTGAAGCGTGCTCTATTTCGCTGACCTGCATTTCGCGAGTTTTGCACTTATGCTTCTGGTGCAATCTATACGCTTCAGCATGTTTCGTTTGCATATCAAATATTGCTCGACGTATCGCTCTGCCCTTCGTTACTTCGCTATTTATTTAACTTCTCGTTATTTGCGCTCGGCAAATTTAATTAAACGTCCGTCAAGCACATGACTAAATTCTCTCAAACTTGCGAATACGGCGTTTCCTACATAATATTGCTTATTATTTCCAGTTCTGGCATTGCAGATCGATGGTTAATTAAATGATTTTGAACAGTCAATATTTTAAAAATTATATCAACATTTTTTTGTAAACACTAATTTATATTACAAGTAGACATTTTAATTCGCTTGTGTACGAAAAAAAAAATCATGGAATTGATTGAGTGTAAATTGCAAAAAAAAAAAATATAGAGAAAAATCGAATGCTACTGCTGGAATCCATCATAAAAAAAGCACAAGAGTTATCCGCGTCTCATTTCCGCATGCAATTTTAGCCCACTCTTCTCTACATATCCAAGCAGATCGGAAGCCAATGCGAGCATCAACGAAATGAAAATGCACTAAAAGCTCGTTCAAATAATTCAACAAGTGGTTTGCTATATACACGATCCCGCTTGATCTATCTAATGTATGATGCAGTATAGCTTTCGTGCAATATGTAGATTGTAGAAGATTCCATCCATCGAGGGCCATAACATCGCGGCATCGAAAACACATATAGTAGCGAGAGAAACTATAATCTATGAATTTTCGGAATTGCATTTCAAAATTGTTTGGCGCACTCGCATCTATATAACTTTATAAATCAGTTCACGTGGCGAGCGCCCATTTGAATAGCGCATTGAGACCCATCATATAGAAATTTATTGCCGAGAACAGCCAACCTTGTCCTCAATACTGGTCGGTATATTTACTTCCTGTATTTCGGTATATCTACAAATTATTGCTGACACACACAAACACAAGTGATTGTTTTCGGTAAAAAAAAAAGATTGAAACTCGCTGATGACTTTAAACTCAACAATGAAATTAATCAAATTATAAAACAAACTGTTTGTTGATGTTTCTCTAAAGTCTGTAATTATCTTTGGACGTTACAATGAAGTGGCGCTGACGACAATAGAATTTGACAGTCAAAAGCCCATCAACAATAGAACCGCCGGCGAACGGAAAGCTTTGTCATGCTGTATAACCGCCATCTATGTACGTATAACCTACGAACGAGAGTCGGATGAGGTTATTAAAAACAAATAGTCGTATAATAAAGCTCGCGCAGCCGGTTTTTCGCATATACAGTATAAAGCGACCGTGTCAAATGTCGAACGCAATTGTGTATTATTTTTTATACGAGGATTCGGTCGCGAATCAGTGCAGCGCTGCCGGAAACAGCACTTTATCAAGCTCTTTGATCAGGTCTACAGGAGCAATAGCTTTTTATTTGTCGCGCGTTCTAAACGAATTGAATCGCAGTCGCTTTTTTCCCGCCGCTCTTTCCATAGAAAATGGCCCCGCCGGAGGCAGCAAAATTACACGCTCGGTGTATTTATTATCACGCCGATTTCCGCGTCTTTTATTCTTGCGAGCTACTTTTTTTTTGTCTTCTATTTATTTATCCACGTGTTGCAGCCATTCGCTCGCTCGCAGCCATGCCGTAGGACATCAATGAGGCAGACGTAAACAAGTTCGCCCGCGATTGCACCAACTGCAGTTCCGCTTGGAACTCGCGCGCGCTTCCTGTATATAGTAGCGTTCGCAACGCGAGTGAAATCAATCCGATTATATGCGTTGTTGTGCGAGCTGGCTCGCGCATATTCCTTGGGAATTAACGTATACCCTCGCGTGATCACCATATCGTGTTTGCATTCGTGTAAACAAAGCCAAGGAGAGCAATAATTTAACGATATTTCTCGAGCGGAGAATACAATGTCACACGATTGGCGCGTAAATAAATATCTGATTGGAAAGTTTGTCGCGTTACTGTATATATTCCTACATGCGAAGAGGCAATCGAAGCGTCTGACATAACAACGAACGTGCGCGTCCGCGCGTCGAAGCAGCAAAAGAAAGAAAGAAAGAGAGAGAGAAAGTAAATTCACGAGAGAAGGCAAGAGTGAAATTGAATGTCCCAATGAGCGTAAGGGGAGAGAAAGTGAAGTACGACATATAAGAAGGAAAAGAAAAAAAAAGAAGAGTGGCGCGCGCGACGACGTGTTTGCTTGAGAAAGGCAACATCGCTGCATTTGCATATTATCCGACTAATACCGCTTGCTCGCTCCAAACTTGGATGCGCTAGCTCGCTCCTCGACAACTCCCCCTCCAGCTTTCGAGCGCGCGCGTCAATTATTGCTAAATTCTATCGAGAAACTCCGAGGAGCCAGCTTCTTCAAGTTCTAGCCTATCTAATGCAATTCGAACATCAACGCTCAGTGGATATACTTACTTTTGGTGCCTTTGTGCTATATTGCTCGCGACGACTCGATTGCAACCGCACTGATGTGGCAAAAGCTCCTCTCCAACTTTTCTCTATATTGACTCGCCTCGCCCTGACTTTCGCTCGCGCGAGCTTTATATTGTGTTTCCTTTGCTGTTTCCCTCGTTGTTTTTCAGTCTTTTGCCCCCATTTAATTGCGTTCGGCAAAGTTCTGCTTCCACTCCGCTGTGTGCGAGAGAGAGAGAGAGGGCAATTTCAAGCATTTCCTTCCTATATATACACGTCCATTCGAGTTTACGTCGACATTATAAGCCGTTGATGATGATTTGATTGCACGATTCGATTGGACGCGCGCAGGCGCTCTCGCATCGTCTGTTCACGTCGGAGATAGTTCAGCCTTGAAAAGCTCGCTGATAGACAAACAGCGCGGCGGGGGAGCAAGTACTTTACAAAGTATACTCTAAGTCAACTTTGACTAAGTGTTCCGTAGAGCCGCGAAACTCGAGCTAAGGTGCTTTCGTCGAGAGTGTGTATTTCAGCTCGCCAAAACAACCGTTGTGGTTTGCTTCCTCGCAAGCATTGTTTTCCTTCAGCTCCTTTAATCGTGGAGCTTCGAAAGGATGACGGTTTTTTTTTCTTGCGCGAAGCTAATCTTTCATATCAAAAGAGCACCGACGTTTAATATACAATCCATAGCGTGGCGCGCTTTCGTGATTTGACGATTTAACCTCCTTGAAATATTTTCAACTGCTTGAAATAGTTTCGATCGACGAGATATCACGAAAGAACCGTACAATTTCAAATTTGTAGAAATCGGATCATTATTGAATTATTTATTCAATGCTGAAATTTCGTGATGTCGAAAAAATCTCAGTTCTGTCGGCTTTGATACCAATGTATCCGGTAACGGACTTCCGATCATGCGCAGTGCGTTAGGTTAGGTAGAGCTGTGTATATTACTACCTTATACGTCAAAATCCTCCATTCATAAAGTGTTAGGCTAGGAGGTTATACATGATTTTCATCGATTGCATTGTTGATCATTACTAATAACTTATAATGTAGATATTTATTCTTTCTTCACTTTGATTTCGTAGAGTTCAATCGCAGTAATAATCGCAAGGGGGGCGGGAAAAGGGTTAAAATAGAATAGTTAGTACAAGTCAGTGATGGGCAGTAACATCGTTATTTAACGACGTTATTCGTAACGTCGTTACAAAATTTTTAGAAAGTAACGACGTTACTTGTAACGGCGTTACAAATTTTTCCAAAAGTAACGTCGTTACACGAGTAACGTCGTTACAAGTAACGACGTTACATTTTCAATGACATTGTAATGACGTTACATGTAACGACGTTACTTTTTAAAAATTTTCTAACGAAGTTGCACGTAACGTCGTTACATAACGACGTTAAATAACGATATTTACTTCCAGAAAATGTAGCTTTGTTACTTTCAATACAACTGGCTAGTTGTCGAGTAGGCTTCTGCAAAAGCTGGAGCGACTCGAGCTTTCAGTCTCCCGAGATGTGGTTTTGCAGGAGCTTATTGGCTAGCCTAAAAAGATAAATTCGGATAAATTAAACACTGAGAAAAAAATCCTCTGGTGACAAGAAGATTCCTCGTGTTGCAAGAAGATTTTCTTTTCAAAATAGCTTCAAAAGAAATCATCTTGTAACAAAAGGAATCCTTTTGTCGGAAGAGGAAATTAGTCTTGTTCCAAGAGGAATAATTTTGTAACAAGATGATTTTATTTAAAATTAAATTCCTCTTGTTACAAAAGGCCTGTTTTTCAGTGTAGCGTACACGGAAAAAACAGGCCTCTTGTAGCAAGAGGAATTTAATTTTGAGTACAATCATTTTGTTACAAAATTATTCCTCTTCTAACAAGAATAATTTTCTCTTACGACAAAAGGATTCCTATTGTTACAAGAGTATTTCCTCTTGTACCAAAAAGAATCCTCTTGCTACAAAAAGAATAATTTTTCAGCTATAATGAGATGAAAAACCTCTTACGTCAAGAGGAATCTTTTTGATATAAGAGGATTTTTTTTCAGTGAAAGCAAAATCGTAAAAATCTTATATGCGCGATAAAAAATTTTTTTCGAAAGTAACGCGTTACTTTTGGCTGTAACGTCGTTACAATAACGCGTTACTACTGTAACGTCGTTAAAAATTTTTCTAACAGTAACGTCGTTACGTAACGGTAACGTAACTCCGGAGTTGCCCACCACTGGTACAAGTATATATTTCTTTTATTTATAAGATAATGAAAAAACAAAGCTACTTGCCGAGTTTTATTTTTTTTTTTTAAAGTTCGTTTGCTTGAGGTTAAGTTTTTACTCGGAGAAATGTAACGGAGGAGAAGGTTGCACGTATTCCCGATTCCAATCGAAGGGCTGCGCCAGTGAACTTTAGCGTTATCGCAGCCGCAAGAGCTATACAGATGGATCAAGTTTTGCGCACGGACCGAGGCACAGACTTTAATACGGGGGTTGTGTCGCGCCGCGCGCTCTCTTGGCTTCGATTCGACAAAGAGCTTCGTGGACTTGGCGGCTTCTCCTTTTAGTGTGTGTAGCAACTTGAGTGCGATATTTAGTTGCAACTGTTGGAAAGAAACGCGCTAATGAGATATAAGCTCTCGTCTTTACGTCAACAGCCGGAAAATCTGAACTAATTAAGGGTCGAGGCGGCGGCGGCAACGGGGCGCACGACGAGCGATGTGCCTTATTATGGGGTCGTTAATTTCAGCTCGCAGCAGGATCTCCCTCTCTCTCTCTCTCTCTCTCTGCCTCGTTTGCCTCGCGGCACAAATTACTCGTTCGTTCTCGCTATAGCGAAGTACACTGCTGAGAGCGCATTTTGTCTCGAAAGCAGATTTTCCGGGGTAAAAAAGAAAGAAAGAAAGAAAGAAAGAAAGAATCTAATTTGTTCGTTGGATACTCGTCGCAGAAGCAGCAGTGAAACGAGGCTCTATACACATACACGCTAAGAGGGAGAGACTGGTTTGCAAGACTATACAAGTAGACTCATTTATTTAGCCGGCAACGCACTCTTTCAGCCAACCAGCAGCAGCAGCAGCACCAAGGCCCGACAAATCTCTTTAGTTTAGCTCGCTTTTCTGCGGTTAATGGATAGAGGCTGCGCCGCACCGCCATACCACCGCCTCTCAATGGCCTCTCCAACTCTCCCTCGCTGTTTTCCTCTTCTACTTCGCAGTCTCCGCGGAAAGAGAGAGAGAAAGGCCAGAAGAATAGCTTTCTTCGGGACACATCTTTGCGAACGCGTTTTTTTTTTGTCTTCCTGCTCTCCTTTATACTACTACTGTCGCCCTCCGCGTTATTGTATCCTTGCTATATATCGGCTTACTTCCCTGTGGCAACGACGAACTCCATGCCCACTACGTTATCATACTAATTAACGCCCGCTGCTGTACCGCACGCTCACCTTACATCCCCATTTCGAGCTTTTAACCAGAGAGCTTGCACTTATCCGCTTGTTATTCCTCGCCTCACGTTATTACTCTTTTTTGGCATTGGGAGTGCATGAATCACACTGAAGTTCAAGCAAGCGCGTAAGCGCTTTGTTCAATCAAATAGCAAGGTAGAATCCGTGATGATATAGTTTTCGTCGAGGAATATGCTTGATCGATCAATGTATATATATACAGAGCATATACAGTTAGGTTGTGTGCGCTAGGTCGTATAATTGGTTGATGTAACGCGCTCTCGAAGGCGTAATTGGAGCAGTAGTGGAGGGGGGAGGGGAGATGGTCCAGTGTTTAACGAGCTCCCAGCTGTTTGGGGCCGTCTCTGGGGTAAAACTCGGCACATTAGCTGTAGGCTGCGGCGTAATTACGAGCGAGAACGGTTTTTCGCTCCTTTTTTTTTTTGTCAGTGGTATCCGTGCTGCAAGCTCACTCGTGTGTGCGCGCGGGTGTGTGTGTGTGCTCTTTCTTTTGAATTCGCGCCTTCCTCTTGCTCCGCGCGTGTATTTATTTTTCGCAGCCCGTTAGCCCGTTTATATTGCATTTGCTCGCTCGCTCGCGCGTTCTGTCGCATTTGTTTTCGTTTCTTCGTAATTTAGCATGTTAATGGTATGCCTGGAAAAATGCCCCTGTCTCTCTCTCTCTCTCTCTCTCTCTCGCTGTTTATCCTTTTGTTGCAGCAGCTGGCGGGTCCCGGCCACCCGGATAAATCCCGACCTCGCCTCGCTTCCTCTTCGCCTCGCTGCGTTTGCATTAAATAATACCTGCGGCGTTTTTTTTTTCTCCTCTCCCATTCTCTCTCTCTTTCCAACTTTTGTACTGTCGCAGATAACGCTTATATTGTTGGCGCGTGTATATAGCCGTTGGCTAAACAAAACTTTTGTTTTTTTTTTGTTCGCTCTTTGATTTTTGCTCGCGCGAGTTAAAAATAGCAGCAACTTCCGTGCTCGCCTAATGTTTTCATCCATCAACGCGCGGTGTGGGACTGGGACGTATGTGGCGGCGATCGATGCCGTGAGATTTGAGGAAACAGGGGATTCTCTATATGGCTCTCGCGCACGCCGAAGCTTTTCGATGGCCCGAAGATTGATTGTTTTTTGCCGCTGGAATCCCAATAGAAAGCTTGCGCGCGCGCTCTCCTAGCTCCATTTCCTCCCCCTCAATCCTTTTTGTATTTCGCCGAGCAACGCTTTCCTCTCCCGTGCGCGTCGTGTCGATTCGTAGTCGAGCTCAAGTCGTCTGGAAAATCTCTTTAACAGTGTATCCCTTTTAGTCCCTGAACTTTGGGCTTTTTACATAGCTCACAATAAAGTTCAACACATTTACAATGTGCCGTCGCTATCGCATTATCGTAAATTTCGCGCTGTCTTTGCAATGAAATTCTATTGCTTTGTCCGCACTCGATAAACACACACCTCTCTCTATATGTACACACATGCCGCAGCAGCGTATTTATTTCTATCGTTAATCCCAGTGCTCGTCGGATCGACCCTATATCTCTCTCTCTCTCGCCTTTGTTGCGGCTGAGCAAGTTTTTTTTTTGTTTTTGTTTTTATACAGTTCGGCTTTTAATCAGCGCCGCGAGCGCTACTTCAGAACCGAATGAACAACTGCTTTGGAATTCGGTGAAAAGCAAGTGGAGAGAACAAAAAAAAAAAAAAAAAAAAGAAAACGCCGACTAGACGGCGTTGAAATTCAGTTTGCGGCTGTTTTCCGGGAGATGGTCTCGAGTGGCGCCTCCGGATATACAGCTAGAGAGAGGCACTTTTTTCTGTTTTTATTGCTCCGGTTGCTTTTTTTTTCTCTTTTGGCCAGTCGTCGTCGTCGTCGTCTAGCTTTTTCTTCATTTGAGTATAACGCGGTTAATTCGTCCTCGCGCACGTGCCACGTCTCTTTTTTTTTTCTTTTTCTTCTGTTTTATACTTCAGCCCGTTGTCGTCAGCGCTTTTTTCCGCTCTCGACTCCGGGACGCGATTATGATGCACGACGCAGCACCTCCGCCCTGACCTCATCCGGCCTCTAACCCTCTTATTTATTTTTCATGAAATTTGCACAAGTCCAAGCGGACAGAGAGCGCGGACAGTTATATTACACGCGGAAAAATTTTAACGTGAATTTTCTCTTTGTCGATGATAATTACGGAAGCACAATGGGTATAATAACGAGAAAGCAAGATCGTTCGGATGGATGCTGAGCAAAAGCCGAAAGAGAAGGAGGAGGTGGAAATATACACGCACATAGACGCGGAGTTGGAGGGTGAGGAAAAAGAGCCCCGAAGGGTAGTATACGTTTACGTCGGACACGTATCGTTTAACTCTGGGGGGGAATCGCGTTCGCCCCGCGGCGCCAGTACAGCGAAGAAGAGAGAGCAAGCTGCCTTTTATACACTCTCTCTGACCGAGAGTAGAAACATCCTGATCTTTTGTTTTTCTTTTCTACAGAGTTGTTTGGCTAGCGATCTTTTATACATTATAATCCTCGCTCCGCCTCGACTTTTAATTCAATTAACGAAAGTGCGCGCGACAGTTTGACACCTAGAGAATTTTTCATTTCGCGCGCTCTCTCGATTCTTTGCAGCAGCACTCGGTAACAACTTCTGGCAGTTGGGCGCTGGCAGCAAAGTTTGCGGGTTACCACGGCGGCGAGAAATGTCGCGAGCTTCGGCGTTACGCTATTGAGGCTATACCTACTCTGCCTCCCTCTGCATACATCATCGCGGCGACCGCATGCAATGCGCAGCCCAGAGCTGCGGGCATCGCGTTAGCCCCTAATTACTGTTTATCCTGTGCGCTGGCGGCAGCAGCTATATACAGCCTCTGCCTCAGAGCCTTGCCAAGCGGATTATTGCCTTTGCTTCGGTCAAAAATCACTCAAGCCTGCATTCAATTGGCAGTACTGCGGATTTGATTGAGCCAGTCGCAAATACCATTGAAAAATGGAAGAAATAAGTTGATCGCGACAGAGAGATATAGAGGGAAAAAAAGGGGGCTTTGCGCGGATCAATGGAAGCAGCATCCAGTCGTTTGCGCATTAGTGGCTGCACATCTCTCTCTCTCTCTCTCTCTCTCTGTACTGCACTATCTCGATAATTGCTTTTCATCGCGTTGGCTGCTGCTGCTACCGCGTACGTGTTCATTATTGCAGATTTCGCTTTGTCCGCTCCATTCGCGTTTCCAGCGATGTATGTATGGATCGATAAACTTCTGACAAATCTTTGAAAATCCGTACAGCGCCGAGGCTATCAAAGAGCGCGCGAGTTAACGGGGTCAATGGAGCGCGAATGAAAAACTCGCGGCGGCGGCAGCAGCTAGTGGCGCGAGCCAGTTTGGAAAAAGTAGATCACAGGCGTGTATATGTATATACGGGAGAAACAATGAGTGGCCTTGGGAACGAGAAGCAGCGCGATCCTCGTTAATTTCACGGCGGTCGCAACGTAATATAACGGCACTGCATATATCGCCGAGCTAAGAGCTATTACATTACTCAGCTGGGCCCCCTGGCGGCTCGCTCATGGCTGCTGCTCTCGCGTGCACTCGCAGACTATGACCTTGCCTGTAATTCCTTCAACTCCTTGAACCAGCTTCTCAGCCTGAGCTCTGCTCTTGGACTCTAACTACTCGGCTTACGCATTGGCCGTCGGTTATCTCTCCGGCATTGCCGGCACACACATACACACACACACACACACACCTTTCTAACTTGTTTCAACGTTCGCGCGCTCATTAACCTTATTTATACTCGTTACATAAATCTTCACCTCGGTCGTGAAAGCTCTTGTCTTATACATTTTTCTTGGACCTATATTTCGCGCGATTAGCTAAGTTTCTGCTCGTTTTACTTACGGGACAATGCAAATGTGAGTTTATGTCTTTTTATCATCATACGTAAATGGTGAAATACGAAAAAATTGGAAAACGTTATTTCAATCGATCGAATTCATTCCACCAAGATTTTCGTTATTTACTCCGTGTATAGATAAGTTATTTATTATAGGTGCAACTTAATAGGCAAAATATGTATTTGTAAAATAATAATTACGCTTATTAACGCCTTCATCATGCAAATCATAACAAAAAACAGTCTTGAAGGCCATCCCCAAAACTCAATAAATCAACTGAATAACATCAATTCTTTTATCTTCGACGTTTTGCTAGTTTGGATTCACTACTAGCCTCATTAGGAATAAATCTCAATCAGTTTTTAATTTGATTTATTTCTCATGAAGCTATTGAATCCAGACTACGTCGAAGATAAAACAATTATTTACTTGATTTATTAACTTTTGGGAATGCGGCTTTCAGGACTGATTTTTGTTATAATGAACAATTATAATATTTGGTCTATTAAGTTTGCTCTTGATGAGGTTGGAAATAAACCATCGAAACGTTGAGAACGAATCAAAACAAATATTTGTTTTATTAGATCCAAATATAGATGCCTTTCTTCGCAACTGCATAAATAAATTACTTATCATTATTTCTGCAAGGTTATGTGCACACTCGTTAATCCGCGCTTTCAGAATATTACACTTGCATCGCGCGACGCGACGGCACAAAATTATAGTTAATGATCATTAAAAACGAGCGCGAGAGCGCCAACGCGAACACAACGATATATAATTTTCGTGTCCCGAACTATACGATACAAATTATATGAATTAATCAGGATGGGCCAGATAAACGATTGAAGTTGAAACTACGTCCGAATTATAATCGGCTTAATTAGCTAATTGGAATATCGGATTGATTGAGCACGGCTCGAAAACGTTTACGTTTTCCCAGTTCTCGCGAGCCGCCCGCTCACCCGCCCGCGCGCCGCAAGCCTCATCAAACACCGTTAAATCAATCAACCTCCATTTGAAGAGGCCGGACTCTAAACATTTCTAATCCGGTCATGAGTTACCGGATCGAAATCATCAATTTATTCAACGACGCTCGCACGCATTTATTCCTTATTTTTTTCACTTATAAACTACAATATTTGTTGTTTGATTTGTCATTTTATCGATGATTCAGAGAATATCACGCAACGAGAGTTAAATGATTAAGTATCTACAATGAACGCGCGAACGAGCGTGCAGAGAGAAAGGGAGAGAGAGAGGAATGCCGAATGCTCGCGGTTTGCAGCGTTGAGTGAGAGCGCGCTGAATATTAAAATCAATTTGGCCGGAGTGCAACATCTTCATCCATGATGTAGCATAGAGAGAAGAGAGAGAGAGAGAGAGAGAGACAGGCATCACGTGCACGCGACTGAGAAATTGGAGGCGTCGCGGAGAGACTCGTGATGGCTCGGTGGAATTTCTGTTGGAAAGTGTGCGTGCGTGCGGTGTGCACTAATTAACATAAACTCGCGTTCTCGCGCGCGCATCGCATTGCGCAATTGCGAAACGATCACCCGCGTGCAGCAGCGCCAGCAACGAATCGCTTTCGTTGGATTCCGGCTCACCTATACTTTGCGGACCAAATTATGAATAAAAAAAAAAATAATAAAAGACACATCTCGCTCTCGACGCGCAATTTGTACCTGTTTTCTTACTCGTTATAGGCCGGATCATCTGCCGGAACGACTTGCTTTCCTTTTTATCCTGCGCTCTTTTGCTCCGCGCGCCGTACTCGAATTCCAGCGCACTGGATATATATATCCACAAAAAAACTGCCGTAATTCGAGAAAGTATTTTCAAATATTCAAACTGGGTGCACTCTCTCAATTTTAGGTG
>JAWWMK010031321.1:0-13998 GCA_035047105.1 Galeopsomyia nigrocyanea
TCTTCAACGTTCAAAGGTAATCTTGGTCAGCATATCATGAGGATGCACAAAAATATATACGGTTCAAAGAAACGTCCCCGACAGCACAAGTGCAAGTCTTGCGGAAAGACATACAAGCATAAAATTTTTTTTTCAAGACATGTTAAAAATGGATGTGTCAAGAAATTGCGTTTTTACTGCAATAAATGTAATTTTTCTACAAAGACCAAATCCAGCCTCAAGCGTCATGTCAAGGATATACATGAATTCAATGAACACCCTCTATTTCACCAATGTCCCTCGTGCAAAAGAGTCTACAAGTCCAAAGAGTCATTGAGGAAACATTTAATAATGGAATGCGGCAAAGGGCCAAGTTTCTTCTGCGATCATTGTAACTATGCTACCAAAACCAAAGGTAATATTGTTCGTCATATCAAGAGAGTACACGATTTTAACGAATTTTCTGAGGAGTACAAGTGTGCGAGATGTGACAGAATTTATAAGCATAAGCAAGCTTTTATGAAACACATAAGAATGGAATGTGGCAAAGAGCCCAGTTTCTTCTGCGACTACTGTGGTCATGGTTCTAAGCAGAAAAGCAGTCTTGCCAGACATATTACGAGAAGGCACATTTTCCCAAAAAATCGTAACGACGAAAGTAAAGACAATTCCGAAAAACCTTCTCAACTGAACAAATGCAAACATTGCGAGAAACAATACAAGTTTCATAGTGGTTTGATAGAGCATTTGAAAAAGGGATGCGATAAGGGACTCCGTTACTTCTGTAATCACTGTAACTTTTCTTCCAAGTTTAAAGGCAGTCTCAGTCGTCATATCTATCAGGTACACGATTTTGACGAACGCCCGGAATATCACAAGTGTACCTCGTGCGAAAAAAAGTACAAGACCAAACAGGCATTGGCGACACATGTAAGATTGGAATGCGGCAAAGAACCCAGCTTTTTCTGTAATCAATGTTACTTTTCGACCAAGCTCGAAAGTAATCTTAATCGTCATACGAGAGAAGTTCACGATTTCGACAAATACTCTGATTTTCAGAAGTGCACCTCGTGCGAAAGAAAATATAAGAGCAGAAATTCTTTAGTAAGACATATGGAAAAGCATTGTCAAGGCAAATATAATGTTTCCAAAGAACAATGCGGAAGAAAGAAGACCATTTATTTTTGTAACGACTGTAGTTATTTTTCGAGTGCAAAATGGAATCTCGCCAGACATATTCAGAATATGCATAATTCTGAGACTCCATTACAGTTTCACGAGTCTAACGGGAAATAAATACACGAATCAATATCATTTGAAGAAACACATCCAATTATTGGTGTTTAACTATAACGAGTGCTTTTCCTCATTTTTGCCTTATACAAATTTTTGATATTCCATTTTTAATGTTACAAGAGATTTATCGCTAAATATCGTGTAGATACAAAATTACGATCATGCATGAAATTTTTGTTACCCTTTGTAAGCCAAAACAATATGTCAATAAGTCAAATATATTTTAAAATTAATGTTTCCTTTTGACTGAACGATGTGAGACGCTTGTATAACATGTTATAATTTTTTTAATAATAAAAACTTCAAATACTTCAATATTTTTTCATTTCTCCCTCTCCATTCTCATTTAATTTCTACCGAGAGTATTCAAATTATTAAAGTACTAATTTTTTAGACCTAAATATTACAATGGAGCAAACATGTCCACCTATATATCATCTAATAAAAATTGTTCAGTTTTCTGAAATCAGACAGCAGGGAAAATTATCTTTGTGCCATTGAATCTACCTCACAGCACTCTGAGGAAAAAATCGAACGATTCTGCGTGATTGCATGAAACGTAATCTCATCATAAAATGGAAAACGCATTCTAATCTGAATCGTTCATCTGCATGATCTCATTAAATTATCGAATTTGAATCTGTCAAATAACAATTCGCAGTTCATGCTGAGCTATTTTTGAGCTATACAACTACGTACTAATCTAAATAAACATTTGGATTTGCATCGACTTTGTATTTGAGGACTAACGCAAAAAGATGCCGACTAAATTACTTTTTTTTTAATTTTACAGAGATCAAGGTAGAAGAGAAATCCAACCAGTTAGCAGCTAATCTGCCACAGCTCTGCGTACGACTAACACGACTTCCACCATCATTTGATTATAGAAAAAACCGCATAATTCTATACAGGTGCATACAGTGCATCAAAATATTCAAGCGAAAATGGACATTAAAAAGACATATGAAATACAAGTGCGGTAAGACAAAGCGTATTTTCTGCGAACACTGTAACTATTCCACCAGAGTCAAAGGTAATCTTGCCCATCATATCAAGAAAGAACATGATTTTTCAGAGAACCATGGCAATGAAAATAGAGACGTTTCTCAAAAATCTATTTATCAGTATGGACGTCTTTCTTATCAAAAACAATACCAGCACAAAAGCAGTGTTGTGGACCATGGATACCGCAAGGAATTGCGTTTTTTCTGTCATCACTGTAACTTTTCAACCAAGTTCAAAGCTAACCTCCTTCGACATATCAAGCACTTGCACGACTTCAACGAAAATTCTGATTTTCACAAATGCACCTCGTACCAAAGGAAATACAAGCACAAAGATCGTTTGACGACGCATTTAAGAGTGGAATGTGGTAAACGGCCCAGGTTCTTCTGTAATTTCTGTAACTATGGTTCTAAGCAAAAGTTTACTCTTGCTCGTCACATCGAAAGAGTGCACGAGTTTAACAGGCATTCCGACATTCGCAAGTGCACTTTGTGCGGGAGAGCATGCAAGTCCAGACGTGGTTTGTCGAAACATTTGAAAGGGAATTGCGGCAAGGACTTCAAGTTCTCCTGTGATCGTTGTAACTATGCTTCCAAATTGAAAACTAATCTTGCTCGTCATATCAAAGAAGTCCACGATTTTAACGAACATTCTGACTTTCACAAGTGCACCTCGTGCAAGAGAGTGTACAAGTCAAGAGCCCGTATGATGACACATTTGAAAATGGAATGCGGCAAAGGACCCAGGTTCTTCTGTAATTACTGTAACTTTGCTACCAAATTCAAAGGTAGTATTGTTCGTCATATGAGAGTAGTACACGGCTTCAATGATTATTTCGAATTGTTCGACTGCTCGGTCTGCGGGAAGAAGTATGAGCAAAGACAATCTTTGATAAGACACCTAAAAATAGAATGTGGTAAAGCACCTACCATTTTTTGCGATCATTGTAACTTTTCTGCCAAGTACAAAGGTAGTTTTGTTCGTCATATGAGAGAAGTACACGGCTTCAATGATTGTTTCGAATTGTTCGACTGTTCGGTCTGCGGAAAAATCTATGAGCGAAGACAATCTTTGATAAGACACATAAAAATAGAATGTGGTAAAGAACCTACCATTTTTTGCGATCATTGTAACTTTTCGGCCAAGTACAAAGATCATATCGCTCGTCATATCAAGAGTCTGCACGGTTTCAACGAAGGTAATTCTAAAATACGTTCTCGATTACACAAATGCACTTCTTGCCAGAAAAAGTACAAGTACGAGAGCGGTTTGATAAAACATATGGAAATTGGATGCATCGAAGAACGCCGCTTTTTCTGCAATCATTGTAATTATTCTACGAAACTCAAGGGTAATCTTTCCCAGCATATCGAGAGAGTACATGATTTCGTGGTGCAACATGAAAATAAGAACGATTATGAAAAACATCCTCGATCGTATCAGCGTACGTTTCACTCCCAACCACGCGTGGGAATGAAATATGTCAAGAGGGCTAGTTTCTTATGTAATCGCTATAAGTTTTCTCTTGCTAAGCATATCCACGATGAGCATGAGGTCATCAATCAAAAGTGCGAGAAATCAAAAAATAAAGGCACCAAATATTTTTGCAATGACTGTAACTATTCTTCGAATAGAAAATCGAATCTCGCTGGACATATTCAGTACACGCACGATTGTGAGGACCCATTGCAATTTCTAGCGAGTCTAGCGGAAAATAAGTTCACTAACTGACGTCGTTTGAAAAGACACGTCCAAAAATAATGTAGTAAGGTTTTCAACCGTCGTTTCAGCAAATTTGCTTAAAGTCACGGCGAGTGTTGGATCTAATTTTTCGATTCTTAAATGAAAATTTTACGGCCTTCCTACTTCCAATGTCATAAGTGGCCTTATTCCTTGCCTTACACTCAAATATTTATTTGAATGTGATTATATTAATGCATGAATTTTTTGTAAGCGTTTGTAAGCCATATATATATATATGTATCAAAGGGTTGAATTTTTTATAGAATATTACGTCGGTTTGAAGAGGCCGATGAATGGCAGTTGTATAACAGATTTGTTAATTTATTTACGATAATAAATACTTTAAATGTTTGAAATTTTCTATTGTCTATATCTTTTACCCTCCTGATTCACATTTTACTTCTTGTAAAAATATTGTAAATATTAAATATTCAATTTCTACTAGCCTAAACTGTATTGTCATAAAAGTGTGCAATTTGGGTAGAATATGTTTAATATAAAAAAAACAGGTTTCCCTTAGTACTATCTAAAATAAATGTTTTTTTATTTTTTCAGGAAATAAATCGGAGAAGAATATATTGTTGTTACCATCTAATCGATCTGGTCTAAGTTCCCTGTCATCGTCCTCAATTTTGCGTAAGCAACGTATGGTTTTATATAAATGCATAAAATGCTCGCAAATTTTCAAACGGAAGTGGACGTTGCAACGACACCAGAAATACGAGTGCGGCAAGCCGAAGCGTGTTTTCTGCGAACATTGCAATTATTCCACCATGCTTAAAGGTAATCTTGTCTCGCACATCAGAGTGCACAAAAGTATAAATATTTCGAAGAATCATTCTCTATTGCATAAGTGCACTTCCTGCGGGAAAAAATACAAATATGAAAGCTGTTTGGTAAAACATACGAAGAGTAAATGCGTCAAAGAAATTCGTTTTTTTTGCAATCATTGTAATTACTCGACGAATCTGAAATGTAATCTTGCTTCTCATATGAAACGAATACACGATGATTCGCATGCGATATTGAATGGTGCAATTGTTAAATTAAATGAAGCTGAAGTTTACGCACCAATTTTTTAACTCACACGACTCTTCTAAGATCTCTTTCCAATAACTGCCCACTCCCGTTCCAGTTTTTAATGTAATTTTAATGCTATTTAGAGTTGACACACTAAGTTTCTTTAAAATCTGTCTTTTCGTTCCGAAATTCTGAGTCAGCAAAGCCAATAGTCGTATCAGTTCTCGGATATCGCTATTTGATCTGTCAACTTCAACTTTATGTCGTCACGTATACTTATATGTTATTTCAAGTACTTATGCTTTTTAAGTAATCAGATAAGGCTTAGTAAGTACAAGCAGCTAAACTCTCATATAACGATTATCATAGTTCGATTGGATTAAGGAAAAGTATGTAAGAGGGTTTTATAATAAAATAATGAGAAAATAATAAATTTCTCTTTGAAAATCTTTGACTCTTATTTTACCTCTCCTCTTCATCATTTTGTTGTAATAAATTTCGTATACTATATTAAAAAAGATTTATTTACATATTATGTTTTGTTTTGTTCCAGAAATTGATGTGAATGAGAAGGTCGAGTATACATCTAATTGACCGTTGTTCTTGTTAAAAATTCTTGTGTCAATCACTAATGCACGACATATTTACACTACATCTAATTGTATATTCGTCAAATATTGTTAAATGTCAACTCAGTATGCACCAGCACACGCCTTGTATCGTATAAACTATTAGTATCACAAAAACTACTAAATATTATACTTCAATTAACACAAGTTCTTCTAACCCTTAATGTGACTAAAACCTTACGTAGCACTTTGCAGTCAGTTCCCATTCTAATCTGCACTTTACTGCTTGTTTTTTTTTTTTCAGAAAACAAAAAAGACATTTTCCTACTCGAATCAATGAAACCACCACCACCTCGTTTACGCATCGTTCCTCTGTCAACTCTAGTCGATCCAAGGACAAGAGTACCAATCAAACAGAGCCATGACAGTTACTGGAAAAGCGATCGAAATTGCGAGTACAAGAGTCACAGTAAACGCAAACTGAAGAAGGACAAGTGTAAGGTCCGTTATAAATGCACTCATTGCGGTATTTTCTGTAAAAAGGCAAGCGGCTTGGCTAGACATATCAAGTATATTCACAGCGATTGCCTCGATTTGCCACCCAAGCAGTACGAGTGCAATACGTGCGGAAAGAGTTATGCCTACGAGTCAGCTTTGCTCACTCATGAAGCGTATCGATGCAAAAAAGCGGTTAAATTGATTGATAATTGAATGTGGCGGAAAGTATTTTTAAATATATAAGATAACAGAGTTTTTGTTGTTGTTCTACTTAATTAATTGACATAATGATTAACCTTAAATTTAAGCTAACTACAAAGTGCTTCCTGAAATTATGATAGAACTTCGCAAAAATACGGACTATTAAAAACTATTGAAATTATGTAGCATTTAAAATATTTTTGTTGAAAATATGTTTGTGGTGAAGTTTTAAGGCACTTTATTGTAAGTTGGCGAAGTAACGTAACACTTTACTTAAAATAAAATTATTATAATTTTTTCTGCTTATGAACAAGTTGAAAACGTATATTTATTAGAATTAGTTATAGATAATAAGCCGTAAACGATACTACGCTGTAAGCTACAGCTGTATGTGACTTAATTGTTCCAATAAATATCTTTTGAAAAATTAAATGGATTTTAGAGAACTTTTCAAAAAATTAACCATAAATCATAAATTTGTGTACATAACAATACAATATTTTTTCATTCCTCAATTATTTCTTACAAGGATTCGTAAGTCATTCTTCATTAATTTTTTAATCTTTCATATCTTCAAATCTCTAATCTTCGTCAAACTAATTGGACCTTCAAATAAAAAACCAAAATATTACATCACTAACCATCAACTCTTTTCTTTTCCAGGTATGATCATCGAAATTCCCATAACCAGTGATACTCGTCCACGGCGAAGTAGCCATCCACCGTTGAAAGACAAACCATTCAAGTGTCCAGCTTGTCCAAGTACATTCTACTATCAAAAGGATCTTCGAAAACACGTCAAGTGGGAATGCCACAAAGATCCGCGATTCAAGTGTCCATACTGCGATCTTCGATCCAAACAGACTTCCTACGTCTATCGTCACGTCAGGGACAAACATCCGAACTGTATGGTTTTTAGTCTCGACGTGTTATCGACACCAAATGTCATGTGGTATCCAAATCGCGTGAAAGACTTTGCATGATTCAATATGTGATTTTTTTTCTCTTTTGAGATATAGATTTGTATTTTACTAATAATAAAACTTGAAGGTGATTCTGTAGATTGAGTATATTTATTGAGCATCAAGATCTGATGGATGGTTATTTATTTTCAACTTATCGTTTATTAAAAACTCACGAAACTGACACGTCACACCGTAGAGAGAGAGAGAGAGAGAGAGAGAGAGAGAGAGAGAGAGAGAGAGAGAGAGAGAGAGAGAGAGAGTAAACACATTATCTAGTTACTATGGAACTCGCAGTATCAGGTATATAGTATAGCATCCCACGTATTTTTCTTGTTTAAAGCCTGATCAAAATAAAAAAGAAGAAATATATAAACTTCGTTCCCTCTAACAAATCTTCTTCTCTACTGTTTCTCAATAGCTCTCTTAGACGAAGCATTACAACGATTCACCTGGTCGCTCACCCCAAACAAAAACTTCCGCTGTTCCAAATGCTCGAGAACGTTCCGCGTGTACAACAGCCTCTATCGACACTCGCGTTACGAGTGTGGCAAGCAGCCGAGATTCGGATGTCCTTATTGCACCTACGTAACCAAACACACAACCAGCGTCTATCAACATGTTCGAAGGATGCATCAGGGTCGCGAACAATCGTGCGTCGACGTGCTCAGGGGCATTGTCGTCAAGAGGAGAGCTTGCAAGACAAATGTGTCGACTGAATGATTTTCAAATTTGTGAATTTTCTATTTTTGTAGATTTAGATTTTCCTAAGGTGTAGTCGTAGTTATGAGTATTTTTTTTCTTGGGGGTCGTGAGAATTAATCGGCGATGTTGCTAATTGGGTTTTGAGTGTAAGCAATAATGGAAACTAGTCATTGTACTCTCCTAGAAATTACTAACAAGCTATTTTTACGAAATATATATATACTTATCATAGAATAGAAATAATAAGCTTCCACTTTCAATGCAATATGTATGAACAGTTCTTTTTTTAATAATCAAATAAACAAAATATAATTAATTAAAACTCGTCTAGACATCTTGCTTCAAACATGCTTCCGTATGAATGTATTACGACGCTTTTAAACAATCGACTTTCTTTGCTAAGACCTGCGGATAATGAAAATGAAGAGAAAAAAAAATTTTTCTAATCAAAGTATTTTCTTTTCAGGTTACTACCCGAGGAATCGGCGAATCTTACATCCACAAGTTCGCATGAAGAATCGCTTGTACGAAACTACCCAACGATATCCGTGTCCGTCTTGCAACAAGAGTTACGGCACCAAAAGCGCGATGATCGCGCATTGTAGGTACGATTGTGGCAAACCACCGAGATTTCAGTGCCCTTACTGCGGAAAACTCAATCGCAAGAAATTCAATGTGCAGGATCACATTAGGAGGATTCATCCTGACAGGCCGATCATTTGTAATACTCGATTTTGATGAGGATTTACTTTGAAGACTTGAAAGACTTGTTTTGGTCAGTATTTTAATAATATTTTAGTAGAATGGCATTTTCCTTCTTTTTTCGGTATTTTTTTTGGTACGAATTGACTATTTTAAAAAAAATTATAATTAACGTAGGTAATTTTTTAGGTGGTAACAATTTTTGCATTGTTGACATTTATAAAGTATAATTGATTATGACTCCGTGAATAATTCCAGAATGTAACGCTTGTTGATGATGATAATAAAATTTGTAATACACTGAATGTTGTGACTTTGTATTTTTTACTCTTTCACAACTACCCAATGATTGATTTGGCACTTTCAGGTACGCAAGTTCCTTTTCTTTTCTATAATTCCTTGTAAATATTCCGATATGTACATAAGTTACAACAATTTTTTTTACATTTTTGATGACGACAGCATGCTGCATCAAAATCACACAAATAAATAATCCACACTCTATCTCTTTTCTACAAAAAAAAAATACAAAAACAAACTAATCCCTCGCAAAAAAAAAAAAATATCACTTTAGAACCCAGAAAGAAACTCGATTTTTCACATTTTTTTCCAGGTTCATGGTTCAGTTGCAACACGTGTCTGCGACTCTTCGACACGATCGACAGTCTCAGTCGTCACATGCGTTCGCACGATTTCACACGAGAATTCGAGCCGAATGGACGAGTCGTCAGTTATCGCTGCAACTACTGCACTTACATCTCCAAGTACACGTCCAACATTCACAAACATGTACGCCGGATGCATAAAAAGACTTACTACGATAACGAATACTAGATACAATTTTTTTTTCTTCTTCTTCGAATTAATTTAACAATGTAAAATAGACATATATTTTTTTAGAAACTACCAAATAGATGAAATGTAATTTTTTGATTAAATTGAAATTTAATCGCGATGATTAAACACCGTAGGTTTATGTGACTAATCTATTAGTTTACCGAGAAAAGCTGGAATCAATTTTATTGGCTTCATCGCATATTGTTATGTTTTTCACTAATAGTTTTGTACGAAAATCCCAGTGATCTAACTGATATTTCCTTGACGGTTGAGGCGATTACGTCGACGCTATTGTTAAAGTTGATCTACGCAAATTTTGTTTGTAATAAGTGCCTGAAAACTTAACCTATACCAACCCACCACCAACCTACGACTGTACCTTATATCTGTCTTCGTACGATGAATAAACTTTTTTTCATAGAAACTTCACTTCCAATTGTAACTTTCTTCAAAAAAACACATACACATTCCTTGCATAAGCATGACAACTCCTTAGCAAAAAGAAAAATGCACTCCTAACTCGACTAATTGTATCTCCTAATTTTCTTTTCAGAATCATTGTGGCTACGGAACCCTCGATCGGAAGTAACGAGTTACGTCTGTAACATGTGCGGCGCAGGTTTTCGTCGTGTAGTCGATGTGCACAAACATAAGTGTGGACCACCTCCGCGTTACGGTTGTCCTTATTGTCATCTCAAAGGCCAACAATCGTCCAACATCTATCGACACGTTCGACGATGGCATCCAAAACTACCTGTTAATATTAACAAACTGTACTGAAGCAGCAGTTGCTATTGTAAATTGAATTTTTGAATAAGATGCGTTCTTTTGTCTATAGTACTTATTACACGATTATATCCCAAAGCCCATGATTTTTTTGTCATTAACGAACATAATTTTGTACCTCGCAAAGTATTTCCACAGAAAAAAAAATATACAGGATGATGAAAAAGAAAACATCTCTCGTCATTTTAACGTTCTCTCCATCTACCGCAAAAAAAGCTCTTGTTTTTGTCTTTTGCAAATTAATATCAGCACTATAGTGTGGATCCGGACGAACAAATAAAATTTAAAAAACTAACGAATTGTTCTAATTTTCAGTGTACGCCAGCTGCTTGCGGTTCCCAAATCAGAGTCAAAAGGCACCGGGAAATTACGTGTGCACGAGTTGCGGCAAAAGCTACAGATGGTACAGCGGACTGCATCGTCATGTGTCTTACGAGTGCGGCAAACCTCCTAGGTTCGGATGTCCGCATTGTCCTTACATCGCCAAACATCGATCGCACATCTATTGCCACATCAAGAATACGCATGCCGAGAGTGCGATTTACGCGCTTGATATTCTACAGAAATGAAGCGAACGACAGCGAGATTCTTAGAAAATCAGAGTAGTTTTTTTCTTCGCCGATGATTAATCTTGTCTTCTATAATGATCAAATTTACATTTTTTCGAATAATTTTTTTTTATCAGAAGTGACGTCTTCCTTTATGGTCTGTCAATTATTTTTAGACTTGTTGAATTGTACGTAGAGGAAGACAATTTGTTACGTTGATTTACAAGTCAATGTACAGTTTTTATAAATATACATTTTTAATATACGAACGTTTCAATGAACGAAGACAAATGTTCCTAAACCAGCAAGAAAAGTAGTATGAATATTTATTTATTCATTTTTAAGCATTGCGTAATGATAATATTATGTACTTCGAAAAGTCAATGAATTTTATCGGATTGTTGTAGATTGCGAAATTTTGGATGGAGCGATCCAATTTACAAAGATAAATACAATTTTTTTTTAGCAATATTGATGATTGATCGAAATATTGTTAACTACTTTTAAATTGTGACGAATAAACTTGTGCTTAATGATTGATATCGCTGTGAATTTTTTTTTACTTCTTTTTGCTGAGTTCTATTGTTTTTTGTGTGCTTTAAATATCGTATATGATATTCATTTGAAATTTGTTGTTCAGATAAACTACACAGACTGTAATGTGTAGTGTTATAAGGAGATCTAAGGGGGTCCGAAGGTGGCAGCTGATAGTTATGGTATAATTTCACTTAAATATATGCAATCCATGTATCCATGGCAGAAATTATGAATACTTATAAATAATTATTTGCTTTGCAATTAATCCCCAAATTATTACATAGGTCTGATAAAAATGTATATTTCCGCTATGCTTGTTATTCTTGTATCTTGGATGTATTTCAGCTAAAATTATTTCAAAGTTATTATTGTGTACATCATCTCATTAAGTGTCCATTTGATTATCTTGACTAAACTAACATGAAAATTATCTTCTTTCAGGCCTGGATGAAACGTTGTATACATCAAAATCAAAACTTTTTCAATGTCCTCAATGTTCGAGTTCATTCACCGAGAAAGGAAATCTAACTCAACATCTAAAGTACGAATGCGGTCAAGAAGCTAGATGTAAGTGTCCATGTTGTAGCTTTCGCAGCAAATATATTTCTAATATTAATAAACATATCAGAAGTCTACATCCTGGGTATCAAGTAGCGTACAATATCTGCGAATCATAGCAAAAAATTTTATAATTGAGAGAATTTATTTTATTTGATGCGGATTGACCTGAAACTTGTTATTAAATATTAAAAAAGAATAAAAATTTAATATACTGAGATTTTATAATTCTACCTCGTTTTAAGTATTATTATTTCTTCAAATTTTGATAATATGCCGTGTGCCCTTTGCACTCCCATGCACCTTTTTACGTTACCGCTAAAGAAGATATTTGTGAAACCTATAGTTTATGTTCATAATCATCCTTCGCATGACCTGAATAATCATTTTCCATTAACTTGCTACATGAAACCTACGAAAAACTTTATCAAACTTCGTGTTCCTTCCAACAACCGCAAATCCTTTAAAAGAAATGGTTTTCTTTTTTCTGTCAACAGCCGAAGAGATCGCCGAGATGTTGATATCGCAATTTGAGAACTTCGTCGAGACAGGCCATGTAGAAGAAGTGGCACTTGAAGAAGAGGGAGGTGCGACAAACGATTCTCAAGTCGAGGTACCATCGCGTCTTCCTGTAGGTCGTCTTCCGAGATGTCGCGAGAAGCAACATTACTGTCCAAAATGTCATCGTGGCTTTACATTAAAGAGCAACCTGAAGCGTCATTTCAATTTCGAATGTGGATTTAAACCGCGTTACAAATGTCCATATTGCGAGTTGAGAAGCAAGCAGACATCGCAAATCTATTCGCACATTAGAAACCGACATGCCGGGCAGAAAGTTTGCTTTGACACTATTGAAGAAAATGAAGAATCAGATTTTCAAGAATAAATTGATTATATAAAGGCTTTATTTAGAGCGAAACTGAGATTAATCGATGTTCCTTTATGTATGTAGACGCACAATCCAATCTAACACGTGCAACTAAGTGTGTGATTTCAAATGACTTCCTTTCTGCGATATTAGCCGCTATATAGATAGATCGTTGTTTACTCACGATTGTGCCAAGATGTAGATTATACTATCGTAATAATATTGAAATATTTATTCCTTAAAGTTTTTGTCAAAGAATTGAAAGTGATTAAGCTAATGCCTTACAGTCATAATATAAGAGATTATGTACTTACACTCGAACGTTAATATATTTGTTCAGAATATAGCTGTTATTACACAAAATAAGTAGGCTAATATACGAGTTTCACTTTGTTTTAAATATATTGTTCGTACGCTTGAAGTTTGGATTCGTTGGTACTTAAAATTAACATTAGAAAGCGTAGTTAAAAAATGATATTACTCAATTATTAATTGATGTTTACAAATGAAGTAATCTTGTGTTATCATGTAATAATCGATATTTTGAAATAAAGTTGTTCTTCAAACGTGTATGACTGTGAGTAAATATATTCATTCCAAAAATTTGATTGCTCATATTTCAACGATTCAAGTAATGTTTTCATCTTTACTTTACAGGTATTAAAAATAGCACTTCATGAATCTTCAAATTCAACGTTGCTTTGTAACTCAACCACGTAGAACACACAATAACAAAACAAAACAAAAATTACAATCATCACAAAAGCTAATATTTCTTCTATTACAAACCATCTCTCGCCACTGCTAACACTTTTTTCTCTTTTACAGGCTTTCAACGAATCCACTTATACAAGGAACATCAAGTGCCAAAACCATCTCGCACGAACATCAATTCGATACCAGGACGTTATCCATGCGACCGATGTGGCAAAGTCTACCGCTGGTATCGCAACCTGACAACTCATCTACGTCTCGAATGTGGTAAAGAGCCGAGTGTCGTTTGTCCTTACTGCCCACGACGCACCAAACACAGGAACAGCATGAGATCGCATATCAGAAGAATACACAAAGTTATGGTGTAAAGAATAATCCCGCACAAGTTCCTAGTTCTTTGCTAATATATATATATATATATATATATATATATATATATATATATATACATAAGACTTTTGATATACACG
>JAWWMK010031342.1:0-13989 GCA_035047105.1 Galeopsomyia nigrocyanea
TATATATATATATACACTTCGCTTCATTCTTTCTCTTTTCTCTTTGTTCGCATTGATCCCGCGTGAATGCACCCATTAGTCAAGTGTATCCTCGCCTTTTCTTTGTATGTTTGCTTGGATTTATTTATTTTTTCTCTCTCTCTCTCTCTCTCTCTCTCTCTCTCGCCCTTCCCTCTGATCGTGAATACGTGATATATCCTAGCTCCTCGGCGATCTAGCGAGAAATGTATTATGCTAAGCTCTTCGTTTAGGCAAAGTGATTGTGGCTGCTATTTTTTATTTGCGTGACGTCAACGTCGAATAAACTACGTCTCGGTAAGTTAGGTCATGGGGAATATTTTTCAATTTTAATTAATGAATTCTTATTAAATGACGGATAACTCGTAATAAATTGCGATATTTTCTTCTTTAAATGATCTTTTCTTGTGAATTCATTATTGCTAATTAAATAAAAGCACGAGTAATGTAGCGAGCGAGCAATAAATGACGCCTGATTAAATCGCAATTAATTAACTGCCAATTGATCCAAATAACTCGACGAAAAAATCAAATTAATGTTGTTAAATTTCATGAAAAATTAAAATCAAAAAGCACGCTGATAATAAATTGCCGAATTATTACGTACGACAGACTCATTTACAAAAGGACTCGATTGTGAGCTAAAGATCGTAATAAATTCAGTGATCGTCCGTCGAAAATGAACTTGGAATTTCAATTCTGTAATTTAAATAATAACAAGCTCGCGATAAAACGAGCACGAGCCATCCGTCTAAATAAATAACGCCATTGCATATTCAGCTCACACCCCCCTTCTCTCTCTTTCGATTTGTCATCATCCCTAAACGGTACGTCACGTTTTTTTTTCTTCTCCCCCTTTTGAAAAGAATGCTGCATAAATAAAGTGAAGCATAAAGTAGGCCAATTTCACCAGCAGGCTTTGTAATTTCAGTCAATCCCGCGGTTATACTGATCGTCATTCAAATTGACTTTGATTTGCTGCATGCCTAATGCACTTATTTTTTCCCCTCCCACGTGGTCTTTCAAATCGAATTGCACGAACAAGATGTACTCGCTTTTTAAGTTAATTAATTAAAGCAGCGATGGATATTTCGATTGTTTATCTTTTTCTTTGGCTTCATTCGAATACATTATCGACCGATAATTTAATTATTAACGGGTCAGCAGATAACAGCGTATTATTATCATATCAGTACAATGATTGGCTACGGATATATCCCAGTCCAACAACTAATTATTATACATATTTATTTTACGATTGTGCGCGCCATAATTATCGGGCTTCCCGGTGGTTTGCTCTGTTTACGAAGGTTTTATCGGGTTTTATCTCGCTGATTTACTTATGCATTTTGTACTTTCCGGGTCGATAATTACCCATCAGGCGTAGTGTGTATTTAATAACAGTAGACGAGCAATTAGCGATTATTATGAATCGAATAATCCGATCGTTGCGTATAATTCGAATTTAACTAGCGAACATTCACCTGCATTTCGGACAAAGAAATAGTCATTGAAAACACGAAGAAAGACACGTCATAACCATATAGCAACGCCGATATATAGATTGCCACCGCGCGATATGACTATAGCGTTTCGTAATTCGTTTACAACGAAAGTTGGATAATATAACCGCTAACGTATCGTAACCTGGCACAAAACGCGTTACAGCTCGCGCGCACCGAGCGCGAGGGGCGCATACATAATGCAGTTTATCACGAAACCGTAAACATTAACCGACGCGGCAAGTATACAACTTTCAGAGTGGAGGGGGCGGGCGGGGGGATGGTTGAGCATAAACATGTTTACACGCAGATAAAAAAAATACCGGCACACACATAGTCGCGCTTCATTAAAGCGCCGCGAAGACCGTCCCGGCGGTGCAGCAAATACACAAACACATTTCATTGGTCGTTTTGCGCGAGCGTGTAATAACGTCTATATTCGCGAACAAAGTATATACACAGGCAGCACATCGATGAGTTTTTAACGAGAAAGAGAGAAAGAGAGAGAGAGAGATGCCAATATATACGTATAACAAGGATGCAATTTAATTTACTCGGCGTAAAATGGTGGGGGTGGGAGAGGAGTAGGAGGCATGAATTATTTCGCAGCAGCCTAGTGTACGGAGAGTTCGCTAATTTCTCTCTCGGCTGTACACCCTTCGTTTACCGTAATATACTTTAAAGTGCTTTTCTCGTTATACGCCGCTGCTACTCTCGTTCGGCGCGCGAATAAACTTTTAAAGCTACTTTTTTATAAGGAGATTTTTCGGATTAAATCATTGAACGAAGTGTAGCGATGATAATTGGACAATTAATTTGCAGCTTTAAAGTTTAACTTCGCCGAGACGACGAGGGGGAAAAATGGATTTTTGAGTGTGCGAGTTATAATCCGAACGATGCTATGACTTTCTTTATTAGCTTGTTTGCGCGATGGGATTATTTTGTTAATTGTCGAGAAGGATTAATTGTTCGTATACTTTATGATTTTTATCGAACTAATAAGTTCAATTTCAATTTCTTTTTTTTTAACAATGTTCTAATCCGATCAATAAACCCACTTTGACCTAAGATAACCGTGGTACTTATCAAAATGATGCAAATTCCATCCAGCAATTACCCGAAGAAATCTTTCACGGCACATTTGCTGCAGAGACGCTAAAGAAAAAAAGTAGTAGAAAAAAAGAAGAGCCGCCTGAAAAGAAGGCTCGAAAATTGCCTTCGAAAGCTTTCAGCAGTCATTACGCGAGCGCGCGCGCGGCCATTACGTGAAATTAGGCGAGGTGCTCGAGCCTCTTGAATCATAGTCCTTGATGTTAAACTGCTCGCGCTCGCGACGCCTCCACGTGATCACAAGGCGAACGCGCTTCACTTCAATGACGCGTGATTTAGTCGAGTCTTGAGAGAGAGAGAGAGAAAGAGAGAGAGAGAGAGAGAGAGAGAGAGAGAGAAAGAGAGAGAGAGAGAGAGAGAGAGAGAGAGAAAGAAAGTGAGAGTGAGGGAGGCCCGAACGTAATGGGGCGTCGTTAATTCAAGTCGCCGCGATAAATCCTCGTTTTCTTTGGCCACCCTCTTCCGGCTTTTGTGCACACGTGTGTGTGTGTGTGTGTGTGTGTGTGTGTGTGTGTGTGTGTGTACTAGCTGAGCGCATTCGCACTCGCCGAACGAGAAATCAGTGTTTATCCGCGTGTGTGGCACAGCTACTCCGTCAGTCGTCAATTTGGCTAACAATAAGTTGTGGCTTCGTTGTTTTTTTTCAACTTGTTTTCTTTTTCTATGCACAATCAACTATCAAGGGGCCGTGTGTGTGTGTGTGTGTGTGTGTGTTTGTGTAGATGTGCGCGAGGTAATTATTCACTTGCCATGTAAGTTGGAATTCGTGTGCCTCGATCCTCCGAAGTGTTTTCTTTTCTTTTCCGGGTAGTTACTAATCTGGGTTTGGGAAATAATTTTAGCGGATGATTTATGAACGGTTATCATTTCTTTTGACGCGAGGGTTATTCTTTCGGGCGAGTTTTTCTTATTTATGGACACGAGCCTCGCTTAATCTATTTTTTTTTTTTTTTGGACAGTAGATAGAGGTCGGACACTCAAAATAGTTTTGCTTATCGAGTAGCATATCATACTTGGTGGGGATAAGCTCTGACAGGATAATTTTTAAACAAATGAAGTGCATGCCTATATATATTAAAACTATCTATTCTCGTATGAGCAGATAGCTTGTAAATAATGACTGCTGATTTCAGAAAGAAAAATAAAATACACATGAGCCTCTTATCACGTAATATCCAAGCCTGTTAAAGCAAAAAGTTATAAGAACGTCGTCAAAGTGATCTACAGTAACGAGCGATAAACACTTGTCTGCCACAGCACACGGCTTCGTTAAAAAAAAGAGAAAACGCACTTTTTTTTATCGTTCGAGTGTTAAAGAAACACTAACTGGACGCGACGAGCGAGTAGTGCGGGGAAGAAAACGGTTTGGCAAAAGTGTGCGAGTATGTGTGTGTGTGTGGCTTAATCGGCCAAGGGGAGACGTTATCAGCACGTTTATAGTACGTGGGAATTGTCGGCTACGTGATGCGGAATCAAAGTGTCTTGTTAAAGTTAAGGCTGTCTTAAATGCCTTGGGCTTATGACACGCCCCTGTCTGACCGAAGATTGACTTTTACTCCGCGCGCGCGGCTTGACCATGGCATCGCTGTTGGGAAATTCGTGTTGTGATATTACGCGCGAGTTGTAAGTGGTAATACTGAGAAGAGAGTAATTAGCTAGGAATAATTTCGTTGATATTGTGATGATTTGTCGTATTCATCGCTTTTTTAATGCGTTTGTTGCAGGTGAGTACAGCGTGGACATTTCTCGATCTACAAAGACTTTTCTACAAAATCGTATGTAAAATACAACGTTCTGTTTGTATCTCAAATGTAATTATTTGAAAAAATACCTCTCTAAAAGAAATGTTATTTGAAGGAAACTGAAATTGCATTAAAACTTAATAAAGCTCGTAGAATAAAAATACCTAGATTACCCGAGCTTTTAAATTATGTGTGCATTCAAGTTGGGGGAAAAACCGAGTTTCTCACTTTTTTTAAAAGGTCGTTGAATGAGCGTGTGCTCTCGAGGTACATCTTTTTGATAAATTGCGCCTTTCAAATTCTATTTTTTTCCAACTTTTTTTTTCTCGTCCACTTCTCGGCGAAACTTCAACGCGCTTATTACTGTCAAAACAAACGCATAGATTTTATGAAATGGTTGAAATCGTAACGATGATGAATGAAATTCAGAAAAATACATACAGTTCGATAATCGATTTGTCGTAAATGTCGAATTCAACCTGGCTTCGCAACAAATTAGATTTCGGTATTGAAAAGCAGTCGCGATGGTATGAGCACGGCGACGAAGTCTGTGGGATTCCTGCCAAGGCAATAGACATAATGAAGCCAGCTCAGCGAAAAGTATTACATGCCTTTGCAGACGAACCGGGGGCAAGGTCCAAACACTATCCTCTTGTGCTACTTTTAGCGTACCGAAAGTTCGTCGGGTTATGTACCTCAAGGAAATCTCATTGATAAAATCTCTTTTCGTTTTGCTCGGCAAAGTTTTTTCTTCCCCGAGCGATTATCGATTTATACGAGTTGCCCGAAACTCAATTATGCAACGAAACCCAATTTTGAGATGAAAATTCAATAAAGACATCCGTGTCCTTCCATCGTTGCTCCGCTAGATCACTCATGCAATCTTTTATGCATTTATTCATTTTTTATAATATGTTGCCCTAAAAAAAATCTGCAATTGTTCGCTAAAAAAAAATTCTGGAAACGATTATTTTCGCACGTTCTCCGAAAAAAAAGCGCAAACTAAATGGCCTTTCACAGACCACTGAATTTATTTAGTTTGCCGCCACTTTGTTTGCCGATCGTTAAAAGTTCGCGTTCACTTAAAAAAACGGTGTTCTGCACACCAAACAAATGAAATAAACGAGAGAACGAATACAATGAAACTAGGTCTCAAAATAAATTGTCGGTATCGTTTTTAGAGTATATAATTACACGCACTACACAGAAGAAGAGGAAATATACAGTACACATAGTCTCTCTGTCTGTGTGTGTGTCTCGTTCCTCCTCTCCGTCCCAGTAAATTTGCTTACGACGCGTTAGCGAATATCATTATGAAGTCGAGGCCACGCGAGACAGGCCAAATGTTATCTCTCTCTCTCTCTCGCTCTTCTTCCTGTCTGCCTCTCATGCATTATTTCGACTGGCGCGCCGCGACGCGTACACATGCATGCCGCCGCCGGCGTCGTCTCTCTATATAGTACAAAGTGCAGAGTTATGTCGTCAGTTTGATGCCTCCGAGTATAATGCTATTACCGGACCTTCTTGCACTCGGTTATATACGCGTAATTTATTTGAGTCGTCCAGGGAATGAGAGATGCTTTTGTTTTCGGCGCTTTTATTTTATTCGTTCTTTTATCTGGCGCGCTCTATTCGAATTTTTAATTCTCGGTAAGAGAAGGCGGCTTGCTTGAATGTCGCAGATGGGTATGGTAATATTATAATTATGTTAAATGTTTAATATCGCGATTGCGTATAGCATCGTACTATGGAGGAAATTGATTATCAATTACATTTTTGTTTACATTCACAGTTCAATTCATTAAATCGATTACTGTATCTCTAAATTGATGTAGAAATGCACTATATGCTCAGAATATTAACTAAATTTCCTCGAACCATTTTGCCGATGATCGATATAGAACTACTACATTTGTACAACGTAATTACGCATCCTATTTACATGAGTTAAATCCATTATAGCGTGATTGGCATTTCAAAATGACCATTAATTTACTGCCGAAATTGCAACAATTTATTACATTTCTAATTACAAACGGTTTATTATGTGAACGTTCAATTTCCATTCAATGTCAAGGCAAACAAGGTACTGAGTGAAACCATCAAATCGTGTATTACTACAATTAATGCTCGAATCTGCCAACCAAAAAGGTCAACAAAAAAGAAGGCAATCACAGTAAATTTTAGAAGACGGGTAGGGTCTGGCAAAATGTATATTGCGAGCATCAAAAACAGAGAGGTCCGTGGCTCTCTCTGCATCTTTCTCTTTTGCATTTGCATGAGTCTAGCACTATATACATATATAGTTGAGAAGGTTGGTGGTAGTAGTAGGCAACGTAGGGCGATCCCTTGGAAATTCAAGTCGCTGCAGGCGCGAGGATAATTCAGCGCCCAGGCATGGCTTCCGTGCCATTGAGTGCCTCATCAGGCTGCACGTTCAGTCATTGACGCCCCCCCCCCTCCCTCCTTCTCCCACCTTTCTCAAGCCTATCACGCGACGACCCAATTTACTCGCGCCTTCGAGCTTTCTTGCGCTAAAAGTCGAATCGAGCCTCTCGACGTTTTTGGAATAATTGCTTTTTTGCCCGGAATGAAGTTATTTGAGAATGGCAATCGGCCGTTATTTCTTAGCTTTTTGGTTGTTCATCTTTCTTGATTGTGACTCTTTTCAATTGTGAAATTGGTACACGTAGATTTATTATCAAAGACTTTTTGCAGTTTTGTTATAAAAGTTCAGCTTACAATTCGTTATTGGAGCGTTTCATCTGCGTACAGAAACCTTCATCATTAGATAATATTAATACTGAAAAACATCCTTGTAGACACACCTTTTCGGAAGATTACCTGCGATTTTACAAGTCACAATCAAAACAAAAAAATCCAAATAAAAATCCTTGTGAAGATCATTAAAAAAAACAAGAGATTGAGCGAGCCTGAGTGAGTTAATCGTCGTGTTCCGAAGATGATGTCCAAGCATTCATGAAAGTATCCTTATTATTAATTGGAATCCGAGCATTTCTATCTTGCCTCTCTCTCTCTCTCTTTCTCTCTCTCTCTCTCATCGCTGTGCCGCGGCGGCGTCTCTCCAAGCGCACTTTTACCTTAATTATGCGATCGCGAGTGAGATGCTTGCATCTCACGAAGCGTAAAGAAGTTGGCCGTGGGTTTTACGTCCCTAGGAGACCTTCTCTCCTCTCGCCCCTTTCCCTCGAGTGCTCGCCACTGTACACGGCGACGTGATTAAAGCGACGCATCGTTGGTGCTCGGCAACCCTGAAATTCTGCTTCGCCCGTAAAACGCTCGCGAGCGACTGTCTCTTTCTTTCTCTCTCAACTCAACGCCAACCGTAAAAAAAAGAGGAAAATGGTAATTGATTCCGTCTGCGCCTTTTTTCGTTATTTCGCCTCGGGAATATATTTTTTTTTTTGCTGCTCAGCTTTTTTTACGAGCGGCAAACTCTTATATTCACTTTCCTATGAGGTTATTGACTGCCTAGTGCATCGTTTCGTTTATTCCGGGGGAATACTTGATTGACCGATTTTTATTGCAGCTGCTCGTGGAACGAGGGGCCGCTTCGTATAGAAAGGAAATTTCCGCAGCTCATCTCGTTCGAAGTTGACTGACACGGCTGTGTTTTATTTCAGAATTTGGAATGAAATATCTAGATCTCCGCACGAGGTGCAATATATATTTGTAGCTTCATAGTGGATTTCGTCGACGACGAAAGTTAGCTATGATCGATCAACTTTCAGCGCCGATGAAAATTACTGTTTTTGATAGGACTCAGACTGTCATTCAATTTAGATCGTATTTTCATCATCACAACAGTATACTTTCCTTAATTTGCCCGAGTAAAAGCGTTGCTAATCGACTCCGTATCTTTCTCTGTTCTCGGTCGAACAATATCTTATGCTTCTCGTTTCGAAAACCTTTGAAAGTTTTCTCTCTTGTTCTCTCCCTATCCTTTGACGTCGATTGAATGGGAACGCTCGACGGCTTCTGAAATGCTTTAATTAGTATTTCGCTAAGGCATGACGCTTGGTATACTCTTCCTCGTTTGCGATACAACGCAATTTCCTTCCTTTCTCGCTCCATTTCCTCTCTTTCAGCTACTTCGCCTAGCTCTCTCTCTCTCTCTCTCTCTCTCGTGTCCTACTTGTGTATACTATTGTTCATTAGTAAGCGCAAGCTCCCTTTTATATTTGTCTCGATTATAAGTTCGATACAAAACACTTTTGCGAAAATTTATCTTGTGTTCATGTTAATTAAGAAGACGATAAATGGAATTACATCGCATTTTTATTTTAAGGTCTTTTTATGTAGTTTTCCTTTGATCTCTCGAAAATGAATGCAATCAATTTTCCCGTATCTTTATAATATCTTTTGACACTGATGTCACTTTTATCATTTCTCACTTCTCATTTCTGACACTCGAGATTTATCGAGCTTCATATTTTTCGTAAGAATCTCATAATAAGCCTACCCCTATTATTTTTTGTCACACGTGGATTAGCTCATCGGATTTACTAAGGTACCTCTATCCAATTATGCCACTTGCTTAGTTATTTCATATGTACGCTTGCTACGGTGGTATGCCGCGGTGACATTATATTTGTACTATTAATTAATGAAAATTCCAATGATGTAAATCATCTTCGGATATGAAATTCGTTATACAAGAGCTCTTTTATGCTCTGCATGAGCAAATTTTCCAATTCTCTACATTTCCAATTAATACGCGGATATATGTCATTTTAATTAGTCTAATACACCTAAACATAAAACTGCGACATATCATTCGATTCGTCTTCTTTTGCTCTTTCAAAAACACTCATCAGAATTTCTGGCAGCGCACAAGTAAGCCAAATGCCGACCGTATTACTATTCTCATTCGATTCGACCCAATTACGCCACTTTCAAAAATCCTATATAAACGATGGGTAAAAACTTCAATTTCATATTTCTCAATACAGTTTTGCATTTCTTTGTTTAAATAAAGAAACGCAAATGTAAAAGAACTCGAAATTAATTTATTTCGACCAATTATTAACGTATAATGGCCAATTTCTAGTTTATTTTTTAAACCAGTGTTTATTAATAATTAAGAAATTACCACATAATTTATCATGTGAAAATAGCACGTCTTGATAATAAACGTTGATACCGAAATTTATTTTTCAGTATCAAACATTATTTTCATCTGTCAGAATACTTGTTTATCGAAGTGGCGCAATTGGGTGTACTAATATTTTTACACCAGAAATAAGTTGTTCGCTTCAAAGTAATGTAACTCTGGTTAGACTTCACCAAATTAATTGTGTGAGGCATTATTTTAAAGGGTGAATGGGCAGCTTACAAATGAGGCGACGTACGTTGAAAAATTTGCTCGGGGTAAAAAGTTATAGCGATTTGAAATCTTAGTGGCCCAATTGAGTAGATTTACCTTATTTAAAATTAATAATTACCCAAACCCAAACTGAAATATAAATTTCGACAATCAAACGCACTTGTGAAGCTATAAAAAATATATAACTTTATAAAAGCTTAATATAGCGTCGTATCTAACTTTCCCTGTCTTTTTTCATTTTCCTCAAAATCTCCTACCTACCATAGCACAGCACGTGCACACATACACACGCACCGGTTGGGTGGAAATAAGTGTCGTGCGCGTCTACCGGCTTCATTTGAGTTTTATCCCAGAGAGAAAATTGATAAGGAAAATTAATTAGATTTTCTCGCGGGCGCTGCTTCGCACAAAGGACGATATTCTAATCGGATTAGCATCTTCCCCCCTCTCTCTCTCACTCATCCTCAGCTGGTATACATATATACACATATAACCGTGCTAACTCGTTTTCTCGGTCTCCGACGCAGTGTATGTTTTCTTTCCCTTGTTTTCGAGGTCGCTGTCGCGGCAAATTAGACGAGGGGACTGACACATACACACATACACGTGCGCTTTTGCTCGCAAAGCTGATTTCTATTCAATTTTTTGGCTTTACGCGCCCGATGTACGTGTGGCTGTACGTCGCGAATGTTTATGCGCATATTATACCACCGCGTATACTTGTTTTTGGAGAGAAAAAAGGGAAGAAAAACAAAGTCGTTTTCCGTTTATGCTTTCACTTTTCTTCGAGTAATTCGGTTGAGAGGCTTTGTACGAAGTTATTTTCACGAGGCTGATAGGTTTATTGACTACTGTAATGTATGTGCATTCGTTTCTTTCTTGCGCTCGAATACCGAATCGGTATGAAAATCGTTAAACATTTTTATAACTTTCGAAGCAACGTAGAAAATAAATCTGTAGCCATCTCAAAATAAATGAAAAGATCATTTCGCAAGATTAATAAATCACTCGTGTACGTACCCGAGAAACGGCCAACAATCAGACAAAACACGCCATTAGGAAATCAAGCGTCGAGCACGAAAAGCTCAGTATTCGCCCATTAACCCTGAAGTTTCAAAAGGCCTAGAGGGACGCTGCCGCTCGTACATACGTTTGAGCGGTCACTCGGTTCGTATACGCGTATATAAGCAAAGTGAAAAGTGCATGGGCCCTTGAGCAAACAAAAGATGCCTCTGTACACACGCGAGTCCGCGTCAGCTACTATGCCATTGCCTCCGAGGCCCTATTAGCGATTGTTTCTTGTTTTCCCTTTCTTCTTCCCGTCTACCCCAAAAACAGAGGATCGCTGCTGGCATATCTCTCCCCATTTTCTTATGTATATATGTCTCGTGCATGTATCTCTGTTTCTTTCTTTTGCTGTATATTTACTTTTAGTCTTGATGTCTTTCTTTAAAAGTTGAACGAACTCTAAGCTTTTTTTCAGCATCGGGACTTAGCTGATAATCTCGTCTAAGATATATTTCAATGAACTTTCGAGTGTTAATTAACAAACTTTACGTGTCGATACTCGACAACGAGGACGAGTCCTCAACTCTAACAACAGAATCCCAATTATGAAAACGGGTTAATTAACAGTTATATATACATATATAACGTCACGCCTTTGTCGTATAGCTCTCCGACGCGAATCACTCTAGGATGAAGGCTTTAAGGAGCGTCGCGCGCGTACGGCGCATAATATAATTCGATCCGAACTTGCGGGATTCTCTATCTCTCGTTCGCTCTCTCACTACTCACTCGCATAGTATATATGCGCTTGCGCGCACCTCGAACACTCTCCGTATAGTACGGGTAATCGTATTATCGTTGAGCCGTGTGAAATTCGATGGATTAGCGTGTAACGTCGCTCTCACTTTCCATGGATTCATGGCTGATTCGTAGACCATTATTATTTCCTAAAATATTAGAATTCGTATGTCGGCTTGTTATTTTTGCTTAGTTTGTGAGCTTATGCGTTGTTCGTGTAAACTCTCGCGAAAAGTTTCGGGGTTTCTTCGCTCTAATAATGTGTTGCAAACAAAGTTTATGTTTACTTTTGTACATTTAACGGGCTTCGCTTACTTTAGTTGGTTTAATTAACCCGAAATGTATTAGACTTCTTGTATTTTCATAACAAATTAATTTGATGAAACCATTTTGACGTAGTAAAATTTCACAAACATCGCGAAATGAAAAACGTATATGAAATTTTCGATGCAACTTTCTCCTGTATGTCTCGCATTGTACATTCAACGGGCTTCACTCACTTTAGTTGGTTTAATTAATTCGACATTTATCAGACTTCTTGTATTTTCATAACAAACTAACTTGGTGAAACCATTTTGAAACAAAAATCGCGAAATAAAAAAAAACTTATATGAAATTTTCGATGCAACTTTTTCCTGTATCTCTCGCGAATGCTCCACCTCGCAAAAAAAAAATCTATACCACCTGACGCTGATTAGAAGCACGTCAAAGGGATTCGTCAGCCTTTGAAGCTTCACTCATCGCTTGCGCGAGCGCGCGGTCTGGTATAGCATTAAAAATTTCATCTCGTCCTTTTCTTCGCGCGGTAGCGGGGAAAAAAGGAAAAAAAAAGAGGAAGAAGAACTATGACTTGTGAGAGCCCTTAAAAAACATACGCTTGCTCTTTTCTTCAGAAACTCGGTAATGACAGGGTTTTATGTAATCCGAGCCCGGAAGAAACGACAGCGAAAAAAAGGAAAAGAAGAGAAGGGAAGAAGGAGGTAAAAGTAACAACAATAACGGGGGACAGTCGCCGCGGAAATTTTCTCTGGTCCTCTTTTTAATAGCGCACTCGCGACCCTTTTTTTCCTTTTATCCTTTTTCTCGCATTCTACTTTTCCACAGCTCTGTCTCTCTCTCTCTCTTATTTATTCTCGTAACGCTCGGCTATATACTTCTCTTTTTTGTCGCGGCTATTTATTGTGAAATTATGACCCCGCGTATTCAGTTTATTTCGTGCCATCCATTGTTATTTGGTTTTCTCTCTCGACTATATACCATTCAAAATGTTTATAAAAGCATCGTAATTCCCAGCGCGTTTTTTTTTTGTCAATAAACAAAAGCTCGAACGCAGTTGGGTGAGAAAAAACCTTTCGCTATAAAAAACAAAAAAAAAATCTATACCTTCAGTGAATCAATCAATACCTATTATTCAACAAAATGAATCAAGTCAATTCGTATGACGTACACGCACTATATATACGCAGCAAATAGAGCTGAAGCTCATACATCATAATCCCGTTAACTAACAATTGATACCGCAACTTAAACGCCGTAACTCGGCAAAGATAAACACACGCGCAATAGGTATACGTATATAGTTGGTATGCTTGGTTTATACCGAGGTAGAGGAAGGGGGAAGCGAGTAGCGGCGCCGCGCGCGCGCGAGCGAGCGAGAATGCCATCACCATAACTCAGGCAGCAATTTCAGCGATCGACTTTCGCGCTGCTACTAATATGCCGCCCTCGGATTATGGAAATGATGCGGCGTGCTAACGGAATATTTAAATCGGTTGCTGCTGCTGCTGCTGCGGCTGCTGCATTGCTGCGAGGTACAGGCAGCAGCGAGTGTCGTATCGCGACGCTCTATGCGCTTTGAATGGAGATGAGAAGCCAACCGCGCGCGATATATCGGATTTTTATTGAATTTAATTAGGTATATTGACTTTTTTTCGCAGTTTCGTATCAAACTGAATTTTTTTTCAATACGCTTACCGAAGCTTTAAATTTCTCGTCGGCGGTGACGCGCTGAATCGATCAAACATTTACGCAGCTTCGTTTATGAAAAAAAAAGAAATCTATATTTTTGCATTCGTTACTCTCAAACATTATTCTTCATAAATCGCCATTGGCAAACTAAAAAAAAAGAAAAAAAAACGAGAGAGATGAAAAAAAAAATCTACTCCAGAGCGGATTACACCGGAGAGTGGTATGCGCTGCGTAAATGTACCTGTACCCACACGACCACTTTTCACCCGCGTCGCGCCTATATGACGATATCCTTAAAAAAACACACTTTTCTGGGGTCTAGAATGGAAAAATTTTTTTTTTAATGCTAAGGGTTCCGGACCTTTTCCCTCTTCTTTTTGAAGGTATATAGTGTCGGAAAATGCTCATGAACATTGGAGAAGTCCTCGGGAACTATATTTTTTCAGCATTTTCCCCATTTTCATAACAAACTAAAAATGTAATTATTTTGCAATTT
>JAWWMK010031363.1:0-11717 GCA_035047105.1 Galeopsomyia nigrocyanea
AGAGAGAGAGAGAGAGAGAGAGAGAGAGAGAGAGAGAGAGAGAGAGAGAGAGAGAGAGAGAGAGAGAGAGACATTAATTACGCGCATCCGCTTTAAAAGCCAATTGACGTTTTACATTGACGGACGTTATTATGGGTTTTGGGAAAAATAGGAGAATGCGAACATTAAATTTCGCGTGCGCGCGAATGTTGTTTATTATTTGCAATTTCTCTGTACTCACGGATTTGTGCGATGAATAAACGAGCTCTTTTGGGATTTTGCGATTATCGACTCACCTGCAACATGAATAAAACAATTTTTATGTTTACGTGGCTGTACTGGATTCATATTTATAATGTGTGTACAGTATGTTTTGTTAATTAATCCTATCAATGCATACAATACTTTTCAATTTACGGACGTATCATTCTACTTTAAAAAAATATTCAATCCTCACTGACAAATCGTCCAAGAAAATCCTAAAATTTCTAAGCATCTCCTACATCTCTCCCCCACAAAAAAAGATGATTTTAGATCACCACAATAAAGAAAAAAAAAGGAAGGAAACACAAGTCCCCCAAAAGAATCGTCGAAAAATACCTCAAATCCCCCAGGCCAGACACATTGTTTTCTCCGAAGAAGAGTAGCAGCAGCAGCACGCAAGCAAGCAAGCAACGACAAAAAAAAAGTACACAACATCGCTCTCACTTATCTGAACGGTAGTGGCGGTGGTGGTGGTGGTGGCGGCAACTACTGCAGAATCACCGAAACCTCCCTCCCGACACTCTATACTAAACTACCACACACACACATACGGAGTCGGGCGAGTTCCTTGACTCTCACCGCCGCCACCGTCGTCGAGGATTTTTCCTCGTAAAAAAAAAAGGACTGCTAGCGTTTCGTTCCGGTATTAGTATCGGACCCCTTCTCACACTGAAAATCCCGTGATTTATGTCGCCGCGAGGAGGAGGACACACACACACACAGCGTGTGCGGCGGGAAAAATCTAAAGGAACTTCTGTTCGACTTTTATTACGATTTTTTCTTTTTCGAAAAATATGTTGTATCGTGATTGTCGAAAAAGTGTGTGTGTGAGAGTGTGTGTGTGTGTGTGTGTGTATATGTGTGTGTCGTTTTTTTCAAAAGCGACGACAGTCAAAAAAGTAAAAGACAAAACAAGGAAGGATTCACTCTCTCTTTCTCTTCCGTTATTTATTAGCAGCTCTCGGGTGGGCGAAACTCGATGGTGGGCGCGAGCGCAAAAGCAAGCATTAGTCACTTCTGTCGCGCGTGTGTGTGTGTGTGTGTGTGTGTGTGTGTGTGTGTGTGTGTGTGTGTGTGTGTGTGTGTGTGTGTGCGCGCGCTTCGCTCAATTTGTTCGTTTCTATTTTTAGTCACGTGTGCACCGTCAAAAGCGCCCTTAGGGAAGGTTTTGCTACACTGCTCCTCTTTTACGCCAGTGATTTTGCAAGCGAGAGAGAGAGAGAGAGAGAGAGAAAGAGAGAAGGATCTATTTACATAAACATGGAATTCCGATGTTTGCGCTTGACTGCTCGATTGGACAGTCGACCAAGAGTGAGTCTTGTGTATGTGACTTGAATATCTTATTTTCTACACTGGCGATTTGATTGCTATGGGCTCTTTCTTTACTCCATCGCTGCGGGACACACACCACCCTTCGCACTTGTCTCTCTCTCTCTCTCTCTCTCTCTCTCTCTCTCTCTCTCTCTGTTTTTCTGGTAATTTGTTTTGAAGCGTACACACGAGTTACAGCTCTTTTTCTTTTTCTTTCGGTGCGGATGGTTTGAGCGAGAAATTGACTTGATTTTACGAGGATGAATGTTCGATATCTCTTCTTTTTTTAGGGTTTGTTTGCTGTGAAAATTGAGGTGTTTTCGAAGGTCAATCTTTTCTTTTTTTTTAAATTAGCAGTTGAATTTTTTACATTTTTTTTTATTCTGAAAATCAGTATCATTGTAAATTCGAATTCATTTCGCGCGCTGATACGCGAAATCCGATACATTTAGCAAAGCGTGATACGAAGCGACAATAACCTCGCGATACTAAACATTAGGTGGCAATTTTCATGGGCAGCAGGCGGCATTATTTCCAGCGAAGGAATTTCAATAATCATACTTCCGGCAATCGAAAGCAGCCAGCAGCAGCACATACACACACAGTATGTTCACAATGCCTCGCAAATGACGAGTGTAATGATTTCCGCCGTAATGGTACGCAGCGAGCAGCAGCCACTTCCGCACACTGCTGCTGGCGGCGGACAAAAAAAAAAAAAAAGAGAAAAAATATATCAAATAAATCTCTTACGATTGTCCGTAAAAACCTCCTTCTAAGAGGGTGACGTGTGCGTGTGTGTGCGTCGCTGACGAAAAATGACGACGAATAAGCTGCGGGAAATTGGCTACTTTTTTTTTTCTCCCGTATAGGAGGGAAGGACTGAAAGCATTAAGGTGGCGATGTATTGACAGCTTCACTCTGCTTTCGCCGTGTGTTTTCTAAAGGATAATCCCATTTTAGAAGCTCTTTCCTCGTGTGCCATCCACGCGCGTGGACAAACATTTTTTTTTATCTTAAAAAAAAAAAAAAAAAGAAAAAGGTGAAATTTAATTATCCAAGCAATTGAAACTGACTTTGATAACGAGGAACACAAAAAAGTACACATTGTCGTTCGCTTTTATCAGAAGAGCCGGTGATGCTATCGCAGACAGAGAGCCGGCGTGTCAATTAGACTGGAAAAACACATTTGTAGCAATTACGATAAAAGCCAATATCGTCGTCCAGATCGTCTCGTATATTTAAGCGCAAACAATGTTCGTCGGTATCAATCTTCTTTTTTCTTCTTCTTCTTCTTCACCTTTCCCGAAACTTTATCGAGTGAATATACATCGCGATAAGCTTTATATATATATAAATTTTTTTCTTCTCAAATCTTTCTTTTCTCTCCCGTCAAATATTGACAGGGTCGTTTGGGTGAAATCTTAAAATCCATCGCGCTTTACTCGCGGAAGCTGCGCACGGCGCGACAGATCCGGAATTCCTAAACAAACACGAGAGAACGAGAAGCGCACGCGAAGAGAGAGAGGCCTAACAACTTCCACGCTGCGCAGGGGTAGGAAGTTTTAGATACAGAGAGAGAGAGAGAGAAACATCGTTATCTTCGCATCTCGCGCGAGCGAATAATAATCCAATTTGTCATGTTGCGCGCTCTATCTCTCTCGGAGAGTGGCTTGTTTATATTCGAAGAAACTTTTCCTCTCTTCTCTCTAGGACTGAGCGTAATTCGATCAACGTTTGCATATATACGATTTATTTCAAATGACTATTTGTTTAGTCGAACAACGGAGCGAGAGAGAGAACCCTTCTATAATCTTATATACAATACAAAAGACGAACCACCCTTAGGGGGGGCAAGGTCGATTCGGCATTGCCACTCTCCATTGACCTTTGTGCAGAAAAGACAATGTCCGTGGTATAGATCCAAAGTGGACGCGAGAACTGATATAGACAATAAGTGCGCTGTTGCGAAGGAGCTAGAGAGAAGAGAGAAGAGCTAGTGGAGATAAGGATGCATAGGAAAAGTGATATATCTATGGCTTCTCCTTATATAACCTCGCAGTCTCTCTTATCTTACTCTCACTCTCTCTCTCTCTCGAGTACTTGCTGCGGCTTTTCACTTCATATCGGCTTTCTCTCTTCGTTTTTGTCATTGTCGCACACGCGAGTAATTTTCGGTAGGCATTGTTTCCAGTGCTGTTACTCTGCTGTGCACTGTGTGTATGTGTGTGTAGGATGTTGATGGAGTGGCAAAGGCTCTTTTGTGTGCTAGAATTGTTTGAGTTTGGGCAAGATACACGCCGGTCCTTAACGCTGTGCTTGGGAGTTTTGTAAACGTTTGGTAAAACTGGTTTGCTTAGGGTCGACCATCAGCTCGTTCACACTTGTTATTGTAACTAATAATTGAGTAAAGATTCTTTTTTTTTGTTTTGTTTTCGACTAATTTGTTCGAAGTTCACTCAACAGGATAATAGATATGAAAAAATACCATTTAATCATGTTGAATTTAAGCTAAATTCAGTTTATATTTTGTATTGTATGCTTGAGTGTAACAATATGTTCACCACCCGACTCTGTCCTCCTACTCCACCAAAATTTTCTATATTTTCAATAAATACTTTCTTGTGTGTATCCTAATCTTCTGTTCATTTATTCAGCATAATAAATATCTTAAAGGTTATCGCATATGGACTCAGGACGCTTCTAATAAATATCTTATAAATCAGTATGAATTTTTAAAAATGTTATCAGCATATTTATTTGAAAAGTCATATACAGAATTAAATTTACTTGGGTCCCTCTAGCGTTTGAAAATTGTATACTACAAAATATATAATCCTTTCTCGATGCATGTAAATTTTAGCATCGCAAAACGGTCATCAGTCAGCGAAAAATATCTATTCGAAAAGCTTCGCGTTGCGCACGGCACAAACAGAAAACTACTAGGCACAGCAGTGTTTAACCCGCATCAATTACATCCCATATTCCGTCAGAAACAATTGGCATGAAGCGAGCGAGAGAGAGCAGCGCAATCATCTTAGCTTTATTAGCAGCAGGCAGGCAGGCAGGCAGGCAGCAACAGCAGCAGGCAAAAAGGCTTGGCTGCTGGTGCGAAGTAAGTGTTCGTTCTCTCTCTCACTCTCTTGCGAGGCAAAAACAAAGCTATAAGGATCTCTCTGTGTTGAGGCGCAGACAAAAGGAGAGCCTCGTTACTCTCCTCTCTTGGAGAGCGAGCGAGCGAGCGCGCGCGAAGAGATGGAATGCCGTCGAGACAAGCTTCGTCACTCTTTTTGCTCGCCGAAGCCAAGCAGCAACAAAACTCCTTCAGACTTCATCTCTTCTCTTCTCTCTCTCTCTCTCTCTCTCTCTCTCTCTCTCTCTCTCTCTCTCTCTCCCGCGCGAACGTTTATTTTTAGAGTATCGCGTATCGAAACTTGATTGGACGGTTTCCCTGGCTTTTTGAAAGATTCGATGGCTAATGAATATTGATACCTATTGTACCCGATAGATTTCTGGCTAGCTTTAGCTTTCTGGTCTTTTATATATTGAGTCAGTTTTTTGGTATTTCCGATTTGGATCGTTCACTGGTTAATTTATTGGACGACTGGCTATTCGATTGAAATTGTTGGGGAAATGTTTGGAAACTGTGGACTTTTGAGAATTTTAACGAGAACTCTGGATTGAGCGTTTTATGATAATTTTCAAGATTCTATTTTTGTTTTTGAAAAATTGGGTTTAATTACTCGTCACTTTTTACCAAATGTACTCATCTTAAACTTAAAATCATCAAGTATGTTGTTAAAAGGAAGATAACTAACTGTATGGCAACTTTCCACCATTAAAATTAAACATTACTGGATGACTTCACTAGATTGTGGCAAATTACAAAATTAAAAAATTTTTTTTTTGATTTTGAGCTATGAGCACTTGTCACTTTTTATTTACCTTGCTGATCCCATTGAGCTATTAAATTATAAAATATATGATGAAAAAGAAGATAACTAACTGTATGAAAACTCTCCACCATTTAAATTACTGGATCTTGGCAATTTACAAAATTCAATTCTCTTATTTTTTTGAAAATCGAGCTTCGTTTGCTTGTTATTTTTTTTTTTTTTTTTATTAAAGGCGAGCGCCACCTTCGGCTAAAATATTGAATAAAAAAAAAAAACATCGTAAAATTATTGCAATTTTTCGCGAGACATTCGTCTGAATAAACCCATTCTATACATAAATAAGTCAAGTCAACGATCGGCGTGTATTTTGCTATATACATCGTGTATCTGATTCACGTGCGCGCACTTTCTCTTTTTAAACAGAAATAAGAGGGAGGTCAAGCCAACGGCGTGCGCTGCTCTCTCTCTCGTCGATAAATCGACGAAGCCAGAATTTCAATCTTTAAAACTTCGAGCCAACGAAATATATCAAGTTAATTTACTTTTAGTTAATTAGCTTCTTTTTCTCTTTTTTTTTAAACTTCAACATCAGGTAACATAAATTTTCATTTCTCGCGGCGAGGATTGAAATTAACTCGCGCGCGGTAATTATTATTTCATTTTTTTTTTCTTTGTCGTTTCCTTTTCGGCGTGCGCGAACAATGAGCTGATTTATCGTCGTGAAATTTTAATTTTTTTTTTCCGCCTGCTCGAAGAAAAAAAAAAGATTATCTTATATCGAGCGTGTAAACAAGCTGTTCATTATTATACAACATTATATATTATGCAATAAAAAGACGAAAAAAAACGTAGCGATACACGCATATACATACATATACCAGTCTGCGGCTACGTGTAATAATCGAGTGTGTGTCCCCCAATGAAACGACGTGTCATCAAAGTATAAAGAAACTTCACCGCACAAATAAACACAACTGACGGCATCGATATAACGAAATAACAGGTCTATACATACAAACACACGCCACGCGTGTTTTTTTTTTCTTCTGGACATATTGGCCTTTGCGGCGAAAAGTCCCGCAACCAACAATGCACAAAAGTATATCGTTTTCAGGCAGCCATCACGGCACGATATATAAGCGAGCACGGGGTCATTTGGCAACGAAAAATATGCGCCTGCGTTCTCCTTTTCGTCGTCGTGCGCCGCGCGTGCACTTAGCATGCTAATTGCGGTTTGCGAAGTCTCGAAGAAGAAGAAGCAAGGAAAAAAAAAAGAATAAGACAGAGCCGCATCGTAAATTACGCGTTCGAGAACCTCGCGAGAGAGAGAGAGAGCTAAGAAAAAAAAAAAGAAGAAATAACGACGAGCGACAACCGCGCATTCGCCTTCTTGCGCGAATAATGAGAACAATAATAGCGACGACGCGATGCGACGTTGCCATTGTATAAGTGTACTATAACTCTCTTCGAGCTCGCGGATTAAGTGGTTTGGTTTTTTTTTTTTTTTTTTTTTTTTGCTTTCGACGGTTGCGTGGCGATGATTTACGTAAATTCGCCTTTTGTCGTTGTGCAATACGTGTCTGATGCTATTCCGCGGAACGATTTTTGTTTTTTCTTCATTATAAGCCCATTAATACACTCCAAAGTGTGCGTATAACGTACATAGACACGATCAATTCGATAAGCTTACTCGACACTTTTTTCAATCAAAAAAAAAGCTTGTGTGTGTATACGTGTATATGCCATATCCGCCCACAAAAACAAACAACCACACACGCGTATCGCACTTACAAAACAATCGGATGAGGGATCCCTCTCACACACACATACAATATATATAAAAGAAAAGTATATCTCGCATCATCGCCTCCTCGCTTCGGACGGCGGCACCTTTTTCGAAAATGAAAACGCTCACTCACAAAGTCACTTCTACCGCCGCATAATTAAACCGCCGAGAGAGAAAGAGAGAATGAAACCGGCTGTACCTACATTACAAAACAGCATTCTCTAAAAAAAAAAAGGTTTTATATATATACACACTGTCCGATAAGCATCGAAATAAAAGGCGCGTGCGCTTCAGTCAAGGGTCTTGTAATTAACGCCAAACTGTATATAACACAAAAGCAGTTGTGTCATTGTTTCCGATACGTCAAATTATACGATGACGAGGCTTCGCTAAAAGCCCAATGACGCGACAGTCTTGGGAGCGCGTGAGAATGCATACGTCTAATTCTTTTCCTTTTTTGGGTTTTTTTTGAAGGTTGCTTTGCGGAAAGATCGTTGTCGGCACTTTTTTTTTGGGGAGGGTTGTATTATTATGCCATAGTTGACGTCGCAAAAACCTAGTAAAAGACGATCAATGATTTATTATTAGAAATTATGCATGTGAAATAAATAGCTCATTCTTAAATACTCTATGCACGTAATACCAATTGCACAAATGACAAATCCCTCTAGACGGAAAAAAATCAAACTACAAAAAAAATATACACTTTTCAAACAGCAACCACCTTCAATCTCTATATACTTCATTAAACGAACATTACCCACGCCAACATCAAGATTAAACTCACTCGGGACTCTAAAGAAAGAAAGAAAAAAAAACATAAAACTCGTTCGCGAGAGAAGCCGTTTAATTTTCCAAAGCGAAGCAACAATCATAAAAAGAAAAAAAAAAGAGAAATAAAGAGAGCGACGGCAATTCGCGCTTGGCTAAAGGCAATAGCGCAAATCTCGAAAATCTCCCTTTCTTAACGTCTCGCATGCGTCGCGTTTTTGCGCGCTCGAGGAGGGCGCGAGTACAGCGAGCGCGATAATATGCTAATTTTGCTTTGCTGCTGCTGCTGCTGTGCATTGATCGAATCGCACACACAGCCACGGCGGCGCTCCACCCGAGAAACACCGGTAGCCGGAAATTATACAGTCGAAATGTTTATTGTTTTACAAACGGCTTGTGTGTGCGCCTTCTTTTTCTTTCATTATTCGTCATTAATTCCGCACAAAACGTGAATCATATTTATTATACGGATCTTCGCGCGCTTGATTTACGATGTCTTTCGAGACGTTTAATAGTACTGGAGATTTCGCGGACTTTCAGCTGTTGTCTGTCTGTCTGTCTGTCTGTGTGTGTGTGATGTGAATTTATTACGGAGGCGGTATTCCTTTTTTTTTTTGTCTTCCTTTTTTTGGTGTGGAAGGAAGGAAAAAAGGTCGCTGGTTATTAATTGGGATTTGCGTGTGTCCATTTTGGTGAATTATACGGCTGTTAGCGTATTTGAGTATACATATGGCGTATTTGATTTATACGACGAAGGCTGCTGCTGCTGCCGCCGCGGCTGCTTCTTGCGGCTAATTAGTGGTGTATGAGAGAGAGAGGGAGGGAGCTTATATTGTTTCTTAGAAGTTTCTGTTGCTTTTTTTTTCTCGCGTTGGGTTCTTGTGTTTAATGAGTCTTAATTAGGCGTTCGCTGTCAAATTTTGGATGTTGATGGGTATTATCGGTGCATTACATCATGGATTAATTATATATAGCCTTAATTTAAATCCTCGTCGTCGTTGTGGCAGATCGTACGAAGAAAAAATGTCTTCGCGTCATAAAATCTTTATGCAAATTATCAGGGTTACAGAGGTGTCTTTCGTAGCATTATTTTGCAACTCTTATGCACGATTCCCCGGAGTATGGGCTTTTCCTCCACGCTTTTATTCTTTTTTAACTACATATGTCGTGACAGGCTGAGCGTTTGAAAAATTCGATCTCGCGTGCCCATCGAAGAAATAATCTCGCTGTTTACACGATTATTGGCGGCGTGGCAATTTTTAGAGCAGCAAATATTTTTTTCAAAGATTCACCTCGGAATGTCTATTTTATTTAATATCTTGCTAGCTAATAATTTGTCAGCCTTTTGATGAAAAATCCAGAAAAATCATAATCGTTACAAATTATATAGATGCATAAAAATAAAAGAGCAGGTACAGATATTCTCTGTTCACAATAAATACACTTGATGACTATATATTTCCAAGTGAAATCCATCTGACGGAAAATGTCGAAATTAATAGCGAAAGTATCGCTTCAAAGAACTGTAACCTTCGACAAATTATTATTTCATCCAACGCAAAAATAACTCGCGTAAAAATAACAAACCTGTAAAAAAAAGTAAACTCCAATTAACAGATCAAAGCCGCAAAAAACCATTTCTCCAATATATCGATACGCAAAATCAACAGCAGCAAAAATATATCGATCTCGAAATAAAAGCCCACAACTGACAAACTGCAAACAATATCGCAAATATGTACATAAATCAACCCAGCCGTTACGAGACACAAAAAAAACGCGTTGCACCGAAAAAAATAGAGATCAACTTTCGCACGTGTAAAAAAATCCCCAACCAACTTTTTTTTCACCCGATTTCATCAATATACGCACCCTTTCCGTTCGCGCGTACATTAATTCGCATGCAAAAAAAAAATAATAAAAAAAAATACGTATATCCCGTCAATTTAACGTTATTTCACGCGCTTCGCGGTAAGTAAACATCATATTCGTGCTGCTGGCGGTCGTTAAAATTTTTCTGTTAAACAGCGTGAAATTGTGAGCGCGCGCGAGCGAGTAAGTATTATATACGAAGAGAAAAGAAGGAGGAAGTTAGTAGGAAATCGAAATCGCTCCCGAGTATTCTTCTGCGCGTATTAACGCTTTTAAAATGCGAACGCTTTGTGCACCGGGTAAGTATCGAAGAAGGTATACATAAATAATGTACAAAAGCGTGGAATATCACCGAAAAAAAAAGCTTTCAACGTGTCTTTAATAGCATAGATGAGACGCTTATTATTATTTTTTTCGCTCGTAACATTATATCCTTTTGTCTATAACACACAAAGTCATCTTTTGAAAAACACACACTTTACTGTTTTCTGCTTTTCCGGTGATCGCTCACTTGCCTAATAACACACAACTTGCGCACCGTGTTGATTTAGCCAAGTCACTTAAGTAAGCATATAAATATATTCCATCAACCGAAAAACAAAGAAAAAGAAAAGTAGCCTTGTATATAACCGTCAATTTACACCCTTAATAAAAACTAATCTCGCAGCTCTCATCGCTTTCTCTATTTTTCCCTTTTCACACCGGCTAATAACAAGCTTTCAAAAAAAAAAAAAAATAGAAACTCACACCAGCAGCACCAGGCGCGTGCAGGCGACGATCGATCGATTAATATTTACAAGCTTGGCGCACAAAACGCAAACGTGTCCAATGAATTATTCATAGACGGATGGATTTTTCACCGATATTTTAATGTATTCCGATCGGTTTGATTTTTGAGGCCGCTGAACAGCTGCCGCCGCTGCTGCTGCGGTTCCTTCCGACTCGTTTTCACGACGACGACGACGACGACGACGATGAATCACGTAACACCTAGCCGCGTTAGTCACGAAGAATTTTCATTGTGCATGTTTCACGCTTCGTGTGTGCCGCTCGACTTCTCTCTCTCTCTCTTCTTTTTTTTCTATAGATTGTGTAAGAGAGTGTCGGCGGCTGGTTTGACTTTTTTATTATTCGGCTGGAGAGGTAAAAGAAAAAAAAATCCCGTAGATCGAATCTCTCATTGTCGTGCGTGATTGACCGTGAAGAGAAGTGTGATATCTCGTTAGTACGTCGAATTAGTTGAAAAAAATACCTTCAAACCAACTTCAAACAAAGTCTACACACAGTATTATTGTTTTTTTTTTTTGCCATCGAACGTATATATACAAGTAATAATCGCAATGACAAACGACACCGCAACTCTACGAAGCGAGAGAGCACATTAGCCTCTCCTCGGCGCATGTAATGACACTCGTGCAATCCAAACCGCAGCATTAGTACAGTCTATAACGATCTCTCTCTCTCTCCGTGGAATATAATTATTATAGCCGTTACGCTACGCTGAACGTTTTGTAAAACTGTTACGCTCTCTTTGTATATATATAGACCGTCAACATCGCGCATGCATCGATCGGCGAAATAGGGCTTCGTTAATTATCATCGTCGTCGTCGTCGTAGTCGTCGTCGTGGCATAAGTCGTTGGCCTCGTTCTCTCCCTCTCCTCCCACGTACATACACACACCTTAATTACATTTCCCCCCGACAGAGAGAATCGTAATGTTGTTTACTCGTCGTTATTTCGAAGGAACAATGAGAGAGAGATAAATTTTCGTTATTAATTGGTTGAAAGAAGCCAGTAAGTAAGGAAAAGGAGGGGGGGGGGGGGGGGGGGGGTTATTTTC
>JAWWMK010031384.1:0-13968 GCA_035047105.1 Galeopsomyia nigrocyanea
CCTATATCACTACAGGGCTGTCTGGCGCCCTTTTCCCCATAAATAACTAGGGGGAAGCCAATTCGTTAGGTAAGTGTCACGAGGGAGATTTTCGGGTGTATGCGCCTTTAGGCTGTGAAAATCGTACACCCCGACTTTCCCCCGTTACAAGTGGCGCTGCAACGTAGTTGCTGCCGAGTAACGCGATTTACGAGTGACAAACTTAAATTCGTGCCACAGCACGCCGCGACGCGACGCGCCGCGAACGGTTTCGCGTAATTGTTGCATGAAATTTAACAAAATAACATATAAATTTCCTTGCCTCTGACCACGCCCACTTTCGCAGGTTGAATTGCGATCACGACTAAGACCGTGACCGCAAAAATATTTTTCTCCCCAAGAAATTTAATTAAACCACCGATTAGTGGGGGGCCCGAGTAGGAACAAAGAGATTAGGAGTCAAAATGGCGGAAGTGCCAGACTCATCCCAAGCGCTGTCTCATGGCGCGATTTCGAACGCTGAGGTGTTGCGACGCCTCAAAAGATCCAAAGTTGCGAGAGCCATGGCCACGGGCATTGGACTAAACACTGACGATGAAGTGCGTGCGGAATTGCAATCTGTGGGGTTACTAATAACCCCAGATGCGAATAGCGATCGTCTGGCGTTATTTCGACACCGACTCGTCGTAGAAAACATACAAGAAGATCCCCGAGTAACGCGCGCGTTAAAATATACGTCATTTCCCCTTTTCGTCCAGTTTCTTTGGACCGAGACCAGCGAAACGACGTCAGTTTCCTCGCAGAACCGAGGAAAGCGCACGCAACAAGAGACGGCTAGCGAAGCCGCCGCATCGTCAACCGGAAATCCCTCAGACTGAGAGCACACACCGCCGCCGCCAACGGTGCAGGTAGCTGAGGCGACGCCCCAAGATGGCGGAGTAGCGCTGTCGACCGCGCGCCGGCCAACAGTGTCGAGCACAGAGAACGCGCCCACACGTAATCGATTATCGGCCGAACCGGATTTGTACGCGTGGCCGCCGACTCCGGAGGGTTGGTCCCGCCGAAGAAGTCGTAGCAAAAGCACCGACATTGACTCCGACGATTCCGGACATCGACGCCGCCGTCGTTCAAACCGTCAAAGAACTCGTGCCCCAAGATATCGCGACTCCGACAGCGAGCGAGAAACCAGCCCAAGCCACGCGCCAGTAAAAACGCCGCGCCGCCTAACAGTAACGGAAACGCTCGAATGTACGATCACACGCGAAGTAGAAGCCCAACCGGAAGTTGCTCGTACGCAACACCCGCAGAATATCGAAGAGCATCGCTACGAGAGACGTCTGGCAGAGGGACGGCCGGTAGAGAATGGCCAACAAATTACGGATGCGCGACGACTTTACCTCGATCCGCATCTGCAACGCGCTCCGGGAGCGTTCCAGGGCGCTATTCCCCGAAACCCGCCGAACGCCCTGCCACACGCGCCTCGAGAATCGACTCGCAGGAAACAAGGCCCTCATGAGCCAGCGCGACAAAATGGCCGCGATCCCACAATCAGCATGAACAAACAAACTGCGACGAATTCCAATTGCGACGATGGCGCGTCTCGCCACACCACCACCGCGCGCAAAGGCACTGAGGACGCGGGCCGCCGCACCACCATCGAGCCTGAGAACAGCGGCGATAAGACCGAACCGCGCCGTACCGCAACGGAATATTGCTGTACTGCTACCGAGCCCGGACAAAATGGCCGACGAACAAGCGGGGGCCAAGACCCAACCGTGACGCCTGGGCACTCGCGTCGGCCCCCGAGCCCCTCGAGCCCTTCTGATGGTAACGGGAGCGAGTCGGAGGAGAGACCGAGAAGGGGCACAGGATGCCCTCCTAGGCCGCCACACCTCCGCCACGACTACGCAGACGGCGTACGAGCCCGCCGGCTTCAGACGAGACAGAATCCGAGACTTCTGTGATTAGCGAGGCCTCGAGCCACCGCCACCGCCACCGAACCGCCGAACCGCCTAGAGTGGAAGCTCGCGAACAGCCTCCACAGAATCCAGCCGGAAACAACTCGCGTGCTGAGCTTCGCGATCCTTCGCCGCCACTGCCTCACCGAAACGAACGAGTGCCGCCGGAAAATGAACGCCGTCGCCACGGAGAGCGAGATCAGCGAGATCCTTCCCGCGAGCATTCGGATGAGCTGCGTCGACGAGAGGACCGTCAGGGCAAGCATCGCCGCCGTCACCACCGGGACGAGGCACCCCGCCCAACCGAACGCCGTCACCACCGGGACGAGGCACCCCGCCCAACCGAACGCCGTCACAACCGGGACGAAGCACCCAGCCCAACCGAACGCCGTCAGCACCGAAACGAATCGCCACGTTCCACCGAACGCCAGCGGCACCGAGACGCGGCCCGACGTTCGCTCGAGCGACACCGTCGCCATCGAAGCGAAGGCCACGAGCGAGTTGAGCCTCATCGCCAGCGAAACGACCGCGATCGACACCAGAGCGACAGAAGAAGGAAGCGCCATTCGTCACGTACTGGACACCGACGGGACCGTGATACTGATACCAACACGGAATCAGGCCACGACTACAGCGACTCGCGTTACCGACCGAGACCGACCGATCGAAGGTTGACAAGAACCCACCGCTGGAGGGAGCCTCAGCGTTACGCAAGTGAGACTAGCGACAGTGACTCCGACACCGACCGTCGGCACAGACGCCCCCGTCATTACCGGCACAGATCTCCCTCCACCAGTGGCTCTTCCGACCGGGGGTACGACATAGGCAAGCGAGATCTACAGAATATTAAGCTACTAGAAGGACGTAAAATCCGGTTCAATGGGAACGAGAGCCCCGAGGATTTTATTAGCCAGATTGATGAACTGAAGGGGCGGGTTAAGATGAGTAGTCGCGATCTACTACAGGCCATTCCTGCAGTATTTTCAAAGGACGTGAATTCGTGGTACAGGGGTATAGCCCGGGAGGTGATGGATTGGGAGGACTTGAAGCGAGAACTCCGTGACCACTACGGACGTCGGCTGAAGGATGACGTCATTGAAGACGAGCTGCGTAACCGGACCCAAGCTCAAGGCGAGAACATAGCCGATTACCTGTATGCCTTCAGACACATAGCCGGACACTTCAAGAGACCTCCCTCCAATAGGGAATTAGTGAAAATAGCGACACGGAACTTGCTGCCAGCCTACAGGCGCTACCTAGACAACAAATCAGTGCACAACTTCAGTGACTTAGCTTATTATGGCCGCAAGTGGGAAGATTTAGAGGACATGGACGACCAGTGCCTACCGCCCTCAGCGAAGACCCATTTCTTAGCAGCTGCCCCGAAGAACCAGAAGGGTTCAAAACCAGCAGCCGTGCATGTTGCTTCAACGCCGGAATCGATTAAACCGAAAGAAGAAGCCCAATCCGATAAGGATAGCAAGAAGAAGAAAAAGAATAAGCAACCGGCAGAAACTAAGCCTACGGCGGCTGTGCCTCCGGAGTTACTGGCCGCCGAGATACTAGCTCAGGTAGCGGCCTTCCAGGGAGCTCAGCCTTACCTGGGATTCCCAGTAGGGGGGAGCACACCCCCACAACCCAAGCCAGTGCCGAATGGGAACCGCCCCCGCGCCCCTCCAGTGGTAGATGATCCCAAAACACGATGGAACCGGCCATCTCGTCAACCGCTGCAAGCATCGACGCCAGCAGCCCCTGCCCCAGCCCCGCAAGGGAATAATGAAGCAGGACCGGCGCCGGAGGGAACAGTGCGATTGTGTGCCTGTAATGGCCAAGCCGACCACGATGTGCGACATTGCCCAATGAGAACTTGTTTCTTCTGCTACCGTAGGAGACACTACGCCGCCGACTGCCCCTACAAGTTAGAAGTGAAGAAACACAGAGGTGATAAATCATATAGATTCTGCCAGGTCTGCAAGCAACCAGGCACGGTCTTCGATTTCTGCAAGGAGCCATTCTGCTCCCAATACCGAGAGAACTTGGGAAACAAGAAAGCGGGGGGGGGGGGGGGGGGCAACCCAACCCGGGCCCCCCCCCCCCCCCCCCCCCCCCCCCCCCCCCCCCCCCCCCCCCCCCCCCCCCCCCCCACGCCAACCCGGGAGCCCTCCCTGTCAACCAGTAAGCCCGGGAAATCAAGTTGACGCGGAATGGCTGCGAGAAGATAGGAAAATCGCAGCTTGGAAGAGTGGCCACGAAAAGCCGGATAGTCACCCCGAAGATATTGACACTGACCGACAAATGGTAGCCACAGCAGAAGGGACAGACGTGGAGTCCTCGGAAGCGGAGGAGGAAAAGTCAACAGCCATGAGAGTCTCATGGACGGATGACCAGCCATTGAGTAAGCTGATGATGCAGTATGAGGTGGCCGAAGCCCTGTACAGAACGGTTCAAGAGGGGATGGAAAAACAAAACCTTCTGGTGGAAAATGCCGCTTTTCCCCCACTGAACGGCCCGGGCCAACAAGAACCGACGGATCCACAAAGCCAACTAGAAATGGCGAATAGGGCGTTTACCACTAATCAGGGCAGCATTGACCCCGTGGAGACAATGAACCCGACACCGACCAGTCAGTTCGAATCCGGTGACTCGAACAATGGGGGGGGGGGGGGGGGGGGTGTGGAGAAACAACCTGAGATCCTCGAGCCTCAAGTGGAACTGTTAACAGAGCCGCCACTAAACTTACCCGCAGCAGCCCCGAGGCCTACCAAGGTGCAGCCGCCACAATGGTGCGCGGAAACAGAGGACTTTGCAGCCCTGCAGCGGATGCAAGCCGCCGTAGATCTACTCATCGCCGAAAATCCCCTGGAACCGGACCCAAAGTTAACAGGGACCAAGAAAAAGAAGACTACCAAGAAGAAAGTGTCGTTTTCTGATACAGAGGGGGCCACGAGCGATCAGGCCAGTGACGGACCGGACGATGCCACAGACGGGGGACTAAGTCCCGAGTACAGGGCCCCACAGTTGATTACATCGGCCACCAAACCGACAGTCGAGGCCAAGAGAAAGGAGTCAGGTGCACCAATTATAGGCACACCTACGGAGCCAATGGTACAAACAGCTCCCTACCGAGTAGCGGGGGCCAACTCGGACAACAGATGCTACCTACCAATGATTATAGGTAATGTGGCTTATGATGCGTTAGTCGACACAGGAGCTACTGTGTCGATAATAGGGCCGGAGATTACCAGCCGACACCGAGACCGCCTGTTGCCAATATTCACAGAGATACAAGGAATAACAGGCAAAATGGAGATGACGAAAGGGGAGCTTCCGCTCATGATGGATATCGATGGACATGTGGATAAATTCCACTTCAAGGCCCTGCCCAGCCTAATAGGACCCGCTATTATCCTAGGACTGGACTTCTTGGATCAGATGGATATAGAGGTACGGTTCAAGCTGAGGAAATGGAATATCCAAGGCGGGAAATGGAATCACTTCAAGCCACGAAACCCTCGGGATCGTGTGATTATGTTTGCTGAATGTGCCGGTTTAGTGGAAGTGACTCCGGACCAGACCAAACAGATTAACGAAGTGGCCGATAAACTTATACCGCCCATGACCAACAAGCTGGGGCGTACACACGTAGTAAAACACGTCATAGACGTGGGCAATACTGCTCCAATTCGCCAGGGACTCCGGCGGGTATCGCCGGCGGTGGCAAAGATTATACGAGCAGAAATAAAGAAGATGCACGAGTTGGGCGTCATTCGGCCTTCTAATAGTCCGTGGCGAAGCTCCCCAGTCATGATAAGGAAACCAGATGGAAGTTGGCGGTTCTGTATCGACTTCCGTGACGTCAATAAGGTGACCCGGAAGGATGCATATCCGTTGCCCAATATGGACTCCATCTTGGACAAACTGAGACATGCCAAGTATATCAGTAAGATAGATTTGCGACAGGCTTACTTTCAAGTTCCGATGGAGGAGGATAGTACGCAATATACGGCCTTTGGAAATTCCGGCGAAGGGTTATGGGAGTTCGTCGTAATGCCCTTTGGACTAGCCAACGCCCCTGCGACTTTTCAGCGATTAGCCGATGCGCTGTTTGGGCATGAATGGCAACCCTTCGTATTCCCTTACCTCGACGACATTATTATTGCGACCGAGACCTTCGAAGAACATTTCAAGTACCTAGAGTTGGTACTTGGTAGGATTAACGAGGCGGGCTTGCAAATCAATGCCAAGAAGTGTGAATTCGGTTGCACTCAGTTGAACTACTTGGGCTTTTTGCTGGATCAGGATGGCCTTAGACCAGACCCAGAACGCACCAAGGCGGTGTTGGAATTTCCAGTACCCAAGACCGTGAAACAGCTCCGCAGCTTTTTAGGGATGATGGAATGGTATTCGAGGTTCATAAGAAACTGCTCTGATACCAAGGTCCCGTTACAAAAGCTACTTAAGAAAAACCAAGTTTTTAATTGGCAAGACGAGCAACAGCAGGCATTCGAGAAGCTGAAACGTGCCCTGACAGAAGCTCCAGTCCTAGCCAGACCGGACTTTACTCGACCCTTTACGGTGCAAACCGACGCGAGCGACTTTGCCGTAGGGGCAGTACTGACGCAAGAATTCGACGATGGCGAGCACACTATTGTATATATCAGCAGGACCTCAACGCCACCGGAAAAGAATTACTCGGTCACGGAAAAGGAGCTGCTAGCCCTTATCTTCGCCCTGAATAAACTCAGGCCCTACTTAGAAGGGTACGCATTCACTGCCATTACTGACCATAGCGCCCTAAAATGGTTATTTAGCCTAAAAGAGCTAAAGGGACGACTGGGACGCTGGAGCTGCAACAGCTAGCCAACCAAGTAACCATCAAGCATCGGAAAGGAACCCTACATCAGGTACCAGATGCACTATCCAGGATGTCTGAAGATACGCCAGCTATGGTGGCCGCCTTCGCGACTATCAAGGACAGCTGGTACCTCCGAAGACGGCAAAAAGTCTTAGAGATCCCCGAGAAGTTCCCAGACTGGCGTATTGAGGATAATATGCTGTACTATCGCCGCCCAGACCCGATCATCGACTATGTGACCGAAGGCGAGAGTGAATGGAAATTGGTTGTTCCCGATGAGTACCGAGAACAGGTGATGCGCGAAGCTCACTGTGTTCCGTTGGCCGGGCATCTAGGAGTGGAAAAAACGTTCTTACGAGTAGCACAAGAGTACTACTGGCGGGGCTATTATAACGACATATATAACTTTGTCACAAAGTGCGTGCTATGCCAAAAGTTCAAAGCCCGTACGCAAGGACCACAAGGACTCATGGGACGACGAAACATTGAGAGACCGTGGGCGGTAGTAGCAGCCGACACCATGGAATTCCTCCGCAGTAAAAATCAGTACAAGTACTTGGTGGTCTTTCAAGACCTTTTTACGCGATGGATTGAGGTCAAGCCCCTACGTTCCGCCGGTAGCAAGTCAATAGCCAAAGCGTTCGAAGAATTGGTCCTATTCCGATGGGAGACGCCCGATTACTTGTTGACGGATAACGGTAAAGAGTACGTCAACAAGTACTTCGATGAACTCCTGGATGAATATGGCGTCAAACACGCGACCACGCCGCCATACCACCCGCAAGCAAACCCCGTCGAAAGGAGTAACCGAACATTGAAAACCATGATCGCGACATTCATCGACAAAGACCACCGGGATTGGGATAAGAATCTAAACGCGCTGCGACATGCGATTAATACCGCGGTACAATCAGCGACGCGAGCGTCCCCCGCCTTCCTAAACTATGGTAGACAACCGAAGCCCCTGTGAAGCCTCCGACGCCAGGTAGAATCGACAAAGATCCCCTCTAACCCGACCGAATGGAGTAGACGACTCCAGTACCTCCGCGACCTGCACGCCGCCGTGCAACGAAACCTGGACAAAGCCTATGAGCGTATGGCATCCCGGTATAATGACAACCGACAGGACGTGCAATATCAAGTAGGAAACCTAGTACTTTGGGCAGAGAACCCCCGAGCAATTCTCTGCCAAATTAGCCGAGAAGTTTGACGGATCCTTCCGGATATTGCAAAAACTCTTCGAGACGGTCTACGTGTTGGAGACCCCGAATAAGAAGCGGGTAGGGAAGGCCCACGTGAACCAACTCCGACCGTACAAAGGTCCTCCGCCGGTGGAGACACCCCCGCCGCCCCCGATGGCCAAAAGACCCCGCGGAAGGCCCAGAAAAATTCCCCCACCCCTTCAATAAGCTATCCTGACCACGGACCAACTAACCTGTGCATGCGTGTGAAACTGTCCTGTGTGCAAATTAACGGCATGACCTAACGCTCCGGCATAGCCTAAGAATACCAGCCCGGCCCATTTTTCTCTTTTCAGATGCCGAAATTGATCCACGACACCGTCGACACTACCACCACCAACCTGGTCTGGGGAGAAGAAGACCTGATGGTCGGTGACTCCGACTCCATGGATGAGGAAGTGGCTGGGCCCTCCACCATAGCATGAGGCTATACGTACAAAGACAGCCTGGTACCATGCATCGATTTTTGAAATGTCGCGGGTAATGACGTATGCCACGGCGCATGCTCATGCTGATTGCCCATGACCAGCCTGGGTGGGGCGAGACGAGGACCTAAGAGAGCTCCCGGGGGTAAGATGAGTATCCCCGCCTATAGCAGGGGCAAGTCAGTTACTGACACCTAATCATCGGGGGCACCATGAGCACCCTGGAGCCGCGCATGGGGCGAAATGATGACCGCCGCGCATTAATGTACCGTTATAAGTACACGCCGAGCATTTGAACAGATCGATGAGAGGGCGCTGCCCGCACTAGAACTTCCGCCCGCACCAGCCGGTAGCCTTGGAGTGGGGGTACCCTTCCCCTCTCGTGGACGCAATTTCTTGTTTGGATAGTTTATTTGCTTCAAAAGTTAGAGTGTCTATACATGTACATAATCCTGGTAAATAAATGAGGTTTACGTTAATGGTTTTTGATTGATTCGCACCGTGTTATCAATTCCTGATTCCTCGCATGGTGCCGTTGATTATTTTCAGCCGCGACCGCAATTAATGTTCTTGACCAATTGCCCGCGTTTCTTTTTGTTGAATTTGAAAGTAACGTAGTGCGTTCTCTGGCCCAGCGCCATTTTGTGGTTAAATAAGGTTTTTAAGGCTCCTGGAGCCAGAAGTCGAGTATTTTCCGTAATTTCCGGGCCGCAAGGCCCAACCTGGTCACTTAACGATCGCATACTCGAACCGGCTCCTGAACGGAGAATCCTGCTCGCCGCACGCCAGCCGCAGCCATCTTGTCAGCATCGAGGTTCGTCGGGAGTCAACCTAGAAACCCTACGTACCTTGCAGCGCCAGCCACCATTTATTACGAAGTTTATTGGTTTCCCCCTACGACAACCCTATATCACTACAGGGCTGTCTGGTGCCCTTTTCCCCATAAATAACTAGGGGGAAGCCAATTCGTTAGGTAAGTGTGACGAGGGAGATTTTCAGGTGTATGTGCCTTTAGGCTGTGAAAATCGTACACCCCGACTTTCCCCCGTCACAAATAGAAAAAAAATCAGTTGATCGGGGATCGAACCTGGGACCTTTAGATTACTATAGAAGAACAATAATAATAACAAAATATTCATAGAAATTGTGAATCATGATATGGAAATTGAAAATGAAGAGTTGGAGTTTCAAAGAAATGGCATCATTGGAGTAAATGGAGATGACGAGACAAATTCTGATACGAATAATGATAATTCGAATATTGAGTCTACAGATAGTTTCGAAGATGCAATTTCAATTCAAGAAAGTACACTCAATGAATCGGCAAATAATTTAAGTTCAGACACTGATAGCATTAACAATGTAAACCGTGAACTTCCGTACGTTTCAAATGTAAATATTGCTAATGATGAGCATAATGAAAACGATGTAGTTACTACTAAATCAGGTAGATTAGTTAAGATCAACTGATTTTTTTTCTATTTATTATTGTTTTTTTTTTAATAATTGCGTCACATTTCCTTTAACATTTGACTATTATTTATTGGAATAAAATAAATAATTTGGTTATTTTACTATAAATAAATCCCGTAGTTTTTTTTAAATGATGTCATTTGAAAAACGTCTTTTATTAAATGACGTCATTAGCTTCAGAAGGAGATGATGAAAAATGACGTCATTGATTTTGTTTGAGAGAAAAATTTTCATGAAAATGACGCCATTAATCGTCTAGAAAATCATTTTATGTATAAAAATGACGTCTTTTTAGTGATAAATGACGTCGTAAAATGTTTCATTTTAGGACGTGAAATCACGTCTAGAAATGACGTCATTTAAAAACTTTATTTAATGATGTCCTTTAAGGACGTCATTTTTTTCAATAGGGATGGCGAGCCTAGCTTATGCATCGTAAAATACATGTTTTTAAATACTTGTAAATAACAGATTTCGATAACAAATTGAGTGCGTGTTATTAAAGTAATTTGAAACGGTCTCACATTTAGAAAATATTGGGTCGCCGCGGAATAAAAAAAGTTATTAATAATAAAACACGAAAGTTGAGGTTAGATTGACACTTTTGCTAGACAAATTAACCCATTAATACCCAAGCCAAATCTAGCCCTAAACTAACTAAGCCATCGATGGCGTAGCTAAAAAAAATTACTGTATTTTTTTCTTTTTCCATTCCCAATTGTTTATAAAAATTTATCCAAACAAATTGTTAAAAATTTAGTTTTTTTGAAAAATTGATCGCACTTAAATCGTATCTACGGAAAAAATCAAGACGAAAACTTTCATGGCGTTTTTTTTTTGTTAGATTCTATTTTGTTGGTGAAAAATCGTTATAAACAAATGGAAATTTTCAAAAATTTTGTTATTTTAAAAAACTAATTACGGCGATAAATTCTGTAAGAAAAACTGAAGCGAAAACCTCCTTAGCGTTTTTTCGTCAGATTCTATTTTGTTCATGTAAAATCGTTATAAACATTTTCATCCTGGCGTAGTGATTTCTAAGCAGAGCTTATTTATAACGATTTTACACGAACAAAATAGAATCTGAAAAAAACGCTATAGAGGTTTTTGTTTCAATTTTTTTTACAAAATCGATCGCTATAATTAGTTTTTCAAAATAACAAATTTTTTGAAAATTTACATTTGTTTATAATGATTTCACACCAACAAAATTGGATTTGACAAAAAAAAGCTATTGAGGTTTTCGTCTGGATTTTTTTCGTGGATTCGCTTAATGCAATCATTTTTTCTAAAAAAAAAAATTTTAACTATTTATTTAAATAACTTTTTATAAACAATTGGAAATGGAAAAAGAAAAAACACGGGTAATTTTTTTTCTAGCTACGCCATGGATGGCGCAGTTAGTTTAGGGCTATCTAGCCTAGATTCGGCTTGGGTATTAATGGGTTAAGTTTTCAGATAAATTGTTTTATAAAAATTAGACTCAAATAAATTACGATGGGGATGTAAAAGTTTATGTTTCGAGTATTTATAAATTGTGATCACGTGAAAGACGAATAAATTTATTTAATTTTTAAATTTCAATTAAGTTATTGCTTTGACTCACGAGTAGTGCTAGGACTACCTTAACATAATATAAACATAAATTAGAAGGATTATTCTGAGTTCTCTTATCAACCTTCCTACAGTCACTTATTTTCTGTTAAAAAAATACATTCACTAATTCAATAAATCAAAAAAGCACATAAATTTTTGACAATGGTAAATATCAAAATGACTAGATCAAATATCAAACCCTAACTCAAAAGTCAGAACTGATTCCGCTCTGAATCAGCTCTGATGTCATCTCTGATTTTGCTCTGAAACAGCTCTGATTTTCTTCTGATTTTGTCCAAAAACGCAATTCTGAATCAGAGCAAAACCAGAGCTGAATAAGAACAAAATCATAGCTGTTTCAGAGCACAATCAGAGATAATTCAGAACTGAAAGCCATATAATAATAATCCAAATAAATCATAATGAGTTAAAAAGCACGTTCAAATGCACTATTGAAAGCGATATTAGTGGAGATATCGCTAAATGTTGATATTTCTGGGGTAACCTAAAAAATTCATTTCATAAAAATTAATCAGATCATTGTGTTTTGTGTTCCACTTAATTATTATACATTGAATAAAAATTCAGTTTTATATGATTTGTTACATAATCAATTTATTAACAAGTTGAGGATAGGAAGGCGAAGTGTACCCTGACCTATAAATATGGTAGAATCCATTATACGTGATCAATTTCAATTTTTTATAAAATATTATAATTTCGAACTATTCTTTAGATTATTCGTCATGCGGGATGACTGCAACAATTAATCAAAAGTGAATATTGAATGAGCATCAGTGATTACGAAATTACACATCAAAGAAACCCCCCTCTCAAAGGGTATCCGTAGATTTCGTTATGCTTGCTCAATATTCAATTTTGGATAATAACGAAGGTTATCCCACCTAGATTAAGGTTCAAAGAATGCGGGATGACTGCAATATTCTATGTGCACTGAAAATTCACGTATAATGGTTTTTCCCGAATCCTAAATTGGCTCCGCCCTCCTCTTAAGACGATAGTATTAGTTTTTCTTTTCCATGATAAATGTGTTTCATAATCTCATCTTGACTTAATTTTAAAAATAATTTGAGAAAACATTATGGTTTTTCCAGTCACAAATTAAATTGAGTTTATAATATTAATTCATGTATCTTTTTACTTGTATTATAGTTTATCATTAGATTTATTAGATAATTAAGTTAAGAGTAAAAATATAGAAATGTAGGAAATCTCAATGCTCAATTAAATAGTTTGTCATCTGGTTTAGCAGAATTAATCTTAAGGTAGTCCAGCTATGACTCGTGAGTCAAAGTAGCGACTCGAATATAAAATGCTTATAAGTACATTTACTGATATTGTACATAACTCATAATTCATAAATACTCAAAACATCAATTTTTACCACCTCGGTAGTCATTAATTTGCTTTAATTTTTACTTCGTGGTTTATCTAAGAAACTGATTTGACTCAGGAAAGTGGCAACCTAACCTCAACTTTGGAGGTTTAACATAAATAACTTAGTACATACCGCAATGACCAGATATTTTTTAAACGTGAAAACGTTTCAAATTCCATAAACAACCTACACTCAGTTTTTTATCAAAATCTCTTGAGTAGAAGTATTCGACAACGTGAGTTACAAAGTGCACGAACTGAGCTCTCCATATAACACCGTGTTGAACGTGGTACTTTGCAACTTAAATTATTAATTGAAATGCACAATGACCCTACCTGAAACTTTGCACACGCGTTCAAAATATATATATCTACGTTATTTTAATGTTTGAACAACATCTGTTGTCTTTCATTTCATAGCTGGACTACCTTAAGAGGAGGAGTCGAATGGTCTGTATCTCAATCTTGCCAAATTAAATTATCGTACCCAAAAAATCGACAAAAATAAAAAAAAAAAATCGAAAAAAGTGAATTTTTTCGTTGGAAAAAGCGTTCCAGCGAGTTGCTGAGAGTTGCAAAATTTTTGAAAATACAATGTATCTGTTAAGAAATTTTATCATAAATAAAACTGAAAAAAGACCCCCCAAGATTGATCACATGATCCATCACATGATCCATCATGTGATTAATCACATGACAGTCAATGAAAAAGCTCGGGGAAAATTACATCACATGATCCATCACATGATCTATCACATGATCCATCTCATGATCCATCACATGATAAATCATGTATTTTATCATGTGTTTTATAATGTGTTTCATCATGTGATTAATCATATGATATGAAAAAAATGCCGTATTAGGCGATTTTCCCTTCATCATATATGATTAATCACATGATGAAACACACGATCTATCACATGATCCATCATATGATAAATCATGTGTTTTATTATGTGTTTTATCATGTAATTTATCATGTGTTTCATCATGTGATTAATCATATGATGAAGGAAAAATCGCCTAATACGGCATTTTTT
>JAWWMK010031395.1:0-13207 GCA_035047105.1 Galeopsomyia nigrocyanea
CCGCGGGCAGAGACTCGGAGGAGGAGAGAGAGGCGGACAGGGCCGGCTACGGAACAGCCTGCGCCCTCGTCACATATTCATTAATAAGTTAAGAAAAACCTTCAGTTTTATATTTTGTAATTACTAAATTATTAATTTATAATTATTTAAATTTGCGAAACCTTCAGAACACGTTTCATTCACTGTCGCATAATAATATATTGTAACGCATTGTAATATATTGTAATAAATTATTCACAATAAATTAGCGTAATAATAATTTTTTAATAATATGTTTGTAAAAAATCAATAAGAAAAATTATTCGGCTGAGGAAAATGACGTCTTTATATATATGACGTCTTTTCAATAAATGACGTAATTATCCAGAATAGGGCTCCAGCATCCCATATATAATAACGTCTTTTTCCTTAAAAAGACGTCTTTTCAATAAATGACATAATTTTTTGGAATAGGACTCCAATCCCATACCTAATGACGTCTTTTTCCTTTAAAAAAAGTCGTCTTTCCACACAAAATGACGTATTTGTTCAGTATATGGTTTCAGGGAGATATATAAAATACGTCTTTTATAAAAAAAATGACGTCATATTTGATTGATGCAAATGACGTCTATTTTCTTTAAAAAGACGTAATTTTGCAGCATAGGTTTCCAAGATATCTCATGTAATGACGTTTTTTCCTTTAAAAAGACGTCTTTCCAAACAAAATGATGTATTTTGTTCAGTATATGGTTTCAGGGAGATATATAAAAGACGTCTTAATTCACCAAGAAGAATTTAAAACTAAAAGACCTCATTTTACAGTAACCGTCTTCATGGTCTTACATGTAATGACGTCTTTTCACAAAAAAAAATTACGTAATTTTTAAGTATTTGATTTGAGAGATGTATAGAAAATGACGTCTTTTATAAAAAAGGACGTCATTAATTAATGAGAAAAAAAATTAGATTGGAGATAATGACGTTATTTTGTTGAATAAAGACGTCATTTTGTTGAAAAATCACGCCTGCAAATGTTCTATTAAAAGACATGAAATCATGTCTTTTTTTTTCAATAGGGCAGTTAAATGTTGAATAAGAGAAACTCGCTCTCCAAGAACAGAATTTGTGGGAATATGAAGCTGCAAAGTGAACATATCACATCCATCCGGACTCAATCAAGTATTATTACTGCGTCCTGATAAACGACGAATCATAATTTTTTTTTTCGTCAACGTAAGTTTCATCCTTTGTGTTTAGCGATAAGCGCGCTTCCGAGAAAAGCGCCAGCGAGCGTGAGGACGTTTACGTCGTTATTCTTTCTCTCTTTCTCTCTCTCTCTCTTTTTCACGGTTGAATGATTCGATCGGATATGACCAATTCCACAAAAAAACTTAATTCAGTACCGGTTCTAGAAAAAGTCAAATTGACTCGGCGCTCCTAATTCCTTCGGGATATCATTCTATAGTACACAAGAAATCGAAAAACAGATTGGGCCTATCCATAAAAATGCTTGTGACACTCTTTTTTGGTCGTGGAAGTTAAAAAAAATAATAGAAAAAAAAGTAGGTAAATTTCCGCGTTTTTTTGGAATTTAATGAAAAATGGAAAGTGATAGTGTTAATCTGACTTCAGGTTCGAATTCTACGTCAAAAAATACGTCGAAAATCATATTTTGTTTATTTTTCTACTTGAAATTCCGGCCTCTGCAGTGTTTTTTAAGTGTAACAGTTCATAAAACCTAAAAAATTAATGAAATCGAAAAGGACCCAGCCGGATAAGCATGTTAAAAATGCCCTTAAGGAATCGTAATTCTGGTTCGAGGAATCTTTCCGTTATCGAAAGTGACCTCAGCTAAATTTTCCCTAAACCAACACGGCGCACGGCGAGGCGCCATTCCGTCCAAAACGGGTTTTCATCGATATCTCGGTCAATTTTTGAGCTACGAAATTTTTTTTCTATTTTGTAGGGTTCTTTAAGCCCTGCAAAACTGTCTGGTCAAAAAAAAAATTTGGCGCGAAATTTAAAATTTTGCGGCCATTTTAAAATTTGAAATTGGCGCCATTTTTTGCTCATACCTGCAATTCTAAAAAAAATTTTCGTATTCCTTAAAGCTACATCACTGATTTTCTCCGATTTTTTCAAGTAGTAGAAGAAGGTCAAAAAAATTAAAAACCATTTTTTTATTATTTTGAGACCCTACGTGATCACGAGAGTTCTAAAAATATTTTCTAGGCCATCTTTAAACAAGTGTCAGTCTTCTCAAATTCTCCTTTATCTGGTTAACCGCATAAATTTGTTAAAGCGTCTAAAAATTATGATTTCTAGGGATTTTCTCCGAATATACAAGCCCGCGACTCGAATACTGATTCTATTCTGATAGCTCTTATCATACTTTTGATTCAAACTCCTTTCAGATTTTTAAGATTCTTTTCGATATGTTATCTTTATGTATTTACCCTTATTTTTAAATATATGAATGAATATTTATCCAATAAATATTGTATTATAATAAAGGAAATGGAGTACAGTTTTTCAGTAAAAAATTGCGTCCACTTGAATATTATATTTTAATTTTTAAAACTATTTACAAATATACATAGACTATATAAACAATAAAAAATACATACAAAAAAATATAAATATTTTTCGATTCTGTTAATCTTTATTACTATCATCATTATTGACTGGTATAAACTTTTCAATAGTAAAAATCGCAAAAGCGAAACGTTTTATTTTTCGCAAGGGTCCTCGTTCCGAAATTAATTTATTTTTAGGGTTTTCTTTCTATGAAGACATTATAGGTTTGATTTTTATAATGTGTATACTAATATAAAGTTATATAAATTAATGTATTTTAAATCTTTCAGTTTATAAACCAAATACTTTTCAAGTTTTTAATGGAAATGATATACAATTCTGTAAGAATTCGTTAGAGTATTTGTAAATTGTAAGAGGCTTAGTTATAGAATATTACTATTGACATAAAACATTTTCGAGTGAGTTATTAAAACTTCGAGGAGCGATTTGATCAAATCTTACATAGTTAAATTCTGTTGAATTTCTTTTTCTATTTTTAATGCATTTGTTTTCACAATACTTGGTTATTATATTGTTCTAGTAAAAATATTGTAAATAGAACTAAATTGTACAAGTTTAAAATGAAAATGTAATGATAAGGGCCGTACAATGAGTATGATTGCATGTATGTTGATAATTTTTTATAGTAAACATAATAGATCGTATATTCGGGGAAAATCCCTAGAAATCATAATTTTTAGACGCTTTAGCAAATTTATACGGTTAACCAGATAAAGGAGAGTTTGAGAAGACTGACACTTGTTTAAAGATGGCCTAGAAAATATTTTTAGAACTCTCGTGATCGCGTAGGGTCTTAAAATAATAACAAAATGGTTTTTAATTTTTTTGACCTTGTTCTACCACTTTAAAAAATCTGAATAAAATCATCGATGTAGCTTTTGATACAAAGAATACGAAAAATTTTTTTTTAGAATTTCAGGTATGTGCAAAAAAAATGGTCAATTTCAAATTTTAAAATGGCCGCAAAATTTTGAATTTCGCGCCAAAATTTTTTTTGACCAGACAGATTTGCAGGGCTTGAAAAACCCTACAAAAATTACAGGGCTTGAAAAACCCTACAAAAAAAAAATTTTTGTAGCTCAAAAATTGGCCGAGATATCGATGAAAACCCGTTTTGGACGAAATGGTGCCCCACCGTGCGCCGTATTGGTTTTGGGATCTGAAAATTTAGCTGAGGTCATAACTTTCGATAACGAAAAGATCCCTCCAACCAGAATTACGATTCCTTCAAGGGGATTTTTGACATGCTTACCCGGCTGGATCATTTGGTAGGTATAATGAAATTTGCGTGTTTCCATAGCTCGGCATGGTCGGAATTTCGACGAGAAAAAAAAAATGTTTTTCGACGTGTTTTCAGCCGTAGAATCCGAATCTGAAATCAGATCAACGCTATCTACTCATATTTTATGTTGAATTCTGAAAAAACCATGAAAAACCACAAAAAGTCAGATTTTCGTTTTTATCGATGTCAAAGTTTTTACGTGATTTTAACTGCTACGCTTTATAAAGCTCTAAAGAAGTTGGAATTCGGAATAGACAAAAAATAATTTTCGACGTATTTTTTGACTTAAAATGCGAATGTGAAGTCAGATTAAGCTATCATTTTTCATTTTTCATTAAATTCCAAAAAACCGAAGAAACTACCTACACTTGAAAAAAATCTGGCTGAATCAATAACAGAAGCTCTGTTGAAATGGAGCAACCGAGGTTAAGACGATCAATCAAGACACCCATTATATCAATTCTACAGACGCTCTTCTGTTGAGTCGATCAACTCGTCTGTCAAATCAACTACTTTTTCGAGTCAAATCAAACTTATGGACGAAAATTCTGTTAAAAATTTTTCCCCCACTTTCTCGACTTAGCCCTTCATTTGTAATTGATCCGTCTCTCATTGTTTGCACCTCATGAATTTATTCTCATTTGTACTTTAGAATTTTGCACAGTTTTTCTTTTTACATTTTCGGACCTACCTAACTCGCTATTTTCCTAATATACACACAATCGTATCGCACGCATACACGGGACGCTCTCGCACACTAGTTCGCTTTCGCTCGCTGTATTTGTAGTGGTGTCTTAAAATTCTCTTATATACTAATCGACGGGTTCGTCTGTCGCTTACGAGTTGCGCATTTGTAATGCAAAGCCTGAGGTGAAGCCACCTAGTGGCTAGTCAATGAACCTTTGATCGCGAGAATTTCAATTTCATGCTTCGCAATTATTTATGCTCTGTTCACATTTACATGCGTGGCATGCGTGATCAGAAGTGGGTTTTGACAATGGAACAATTTTTTTAGTTTAGAAAAAGTGCCGGTGATGGGATACTTTACCGGCTGATGAGTTCAAATGTTCATAAAAATGCAAATTAAAAATGTTTCATAATTAAACATGTAAAATTAATGTTTCGGAGCTTTTGAACTCATCAGCGGGTAAAGTATTTTCGTAACTGTAGATGCTCATCTAAAATGACGCCTTTGAATGACATTATTTATAGAATTATTAAATAAATTATGTCCTTCTTACTGTACAAGTTTTATGTATTGTATTCGCTGAGAAGGATCTTGAGCTTCAATGTATAATCAGTAAAGTACTTTTCATAAAATTCATATATATTTTACTGTGTTTCATTTTTACTTGTTAATACTTTTGTTATTTTTAATAACAATATATTTAATAGAATATATAAGATATAATTGTTTATTTCTTAGTATTTAGCAGAACTAAAAGTATTAAAGTGGTAAAGTACATGTCTAGTAAATCTAAAGGTGCCAGGTTCGATTCCTAGTCAAGGAATTTTTTTTCTATTTATTATTATTTTTAAATAATTAGGTAGCATGCCCTGCATCAATTGACTATTACTTATGGTAATAAAATATAAAAAGCGGTCATTTTATTCTAAATAAATTCCGTCGTTTTTTTCAAATGACGTAATTTTGTTAACGGGGTGGAAATTCTAGGAAAATAAGCGTGCGCGCGACTGCGAGTGCGAGCCCAAAGGGCAAAATACTTGCGTGCAATGTCACGCGGAGATAGAGGAAGGTACTGCTGCGGCGCTCCCCTGCGCTCTGACTCTCTCGCGACTGCGAGCGTATGCCCGAGGAGCAAGACATAAGCGTGCAATGTCACGTGTATAGAGAGTGTACCCTGCAGCGATGTTCCTCGGCGCGCCGACTTCCTCGATGTCAGCAGCTGAAAGAATTCAGGGGCGAGATATACCGTTGTGCAGGGATACCAAAACTAGACTGCCGGCTCGCGCGCACGTGTTTACGCTCGCTAGTCCCTTCTCGCTTTCTCTCTCTCTCTCTCTCTCTCTCTCTCTTATTACGCAACACCATCTCGTTGTCGCCGCCGCTCATTTACGCGTGTTATTCGAATTCGCAAACGAGCGGAGCTCGATACAATATAAAAATTACGTCTTTTATGAAAAATGACGTCATTAATCAAAGAGAGAAATAATTCGATTGAAGAAAATGACTTCATTTTGTTGAATAAAGACATTATTTTGTTAAAAAATGACGTCTGCGAACGTTCTATTTAAAGACATGAAATTCTGTCTTTTTTTTGACGTCATTTATCGACGTCAGAAAAAGACGTCATTTTTTTCAATAGGGACTACAATTACTCAAAAGATGGCAAAGCCATATTTATTCAAATTAGCAAAACTATATTCATTATAAAAACATTCATAAAATTAAAAACCAAAATAATTTGATATTCTACATATTGTACATATGAGTAATTAAAAATATTTTTACTAACAGATTATATTTGTCGATTTCAGATTACAACAAAATATGATGCTATCGGTGGTTATGGCCCAGTTGTTCCTGATGGCTATGGTTGTGGTTATAATGTACGAAAAAATGGTTTTATTTTTTCCTGTTCTGCTTTCCATAGTAACGGAAACACAAATGCTAAGAAGTTTGCTGTTACTTTAGAAAAAAGCCTGCAGGACATGGCTTTGATGTTGAAGAACGTGATGAAACCTGGAAATGAACATTGTTTTACATGATAGTCTACTTGAAGTATGAATGTATTATTAAGTTTGGAAAAAATTTATTAACTGAGGTTAAAATTATTGTTGCAGATAGGTATAGATTGACAAAAAACGAATACAAAATTTACGTGTATTGGCTTGTGTACTTACGTACAAGCATGCGTGCATATATCACTTAGATATATCAGAAAACATGTGTGATATGAGGCACCAATTTTACTCATTGTCTGATTCAACTAAGACATTCAGAATAACATTCCTAAGTATAATAGGCAATGAAAAAAATATGTTATAATAAATCTAGATAAAGAAGCTACATATACTGAATATACGTGTACTGATAAAACTGCCCTATATTTACTTTTTCAGATAGAACCTAAATTATTACTTGGAAATTAATTTCATGATGATTTGACGGATTCATTAAAAATTTGTATAATCAAATGAAAAACTTAATTACTAATTTTCATAACTTATCTTGACATGCTAAATTTTAATTGTTAATTCCAGTATTGTGGATCCAGTATAGTGGATTAATTACGTTCGACCGTTGCGATTTTGAATAAGACGTTTGTATGCACGAATCAAGATGCGAGAATGCGACGCTTTAAAGAGACAATATCCGTGTAGGTGCAGAGAGAGTGCGAGAGAGATAGCACTCGTGAGTGCGAGAGAGATGGAAAATTGGACTACGGAAGAAAGTTGGATTTCGGCTAGCCGACGGCCGATTCGCACGCGCTTGGCCAAGTCGTGAAAGTTTTTTCCGGCACGTTACGCGAGAAAAGCCGTGAGTGCCTGTGTGTGAGAGTGCACCGGACGCATCCAGCAACGTCATCGCCAAGATGCGGGGTACCAAACCACCACAGGACGCTCAGGTCAGCCAAAGAATCACGGCGAGACAGCACGACCAACAGCGAGAGCGCCAAACCAAGGCCACGACGCAAGAGCACGTTTCCCATCTAAATACCGGCCAAGGCGAAGAGGGCTACCGTCGACGCCGTCACCATCGTCGTTGCACCCTGGATCGCGTCTGATCAATACGAACCCATGTATGTGTGAGTAGGAGTTTTGTGTGCATCGGAATTTCGTGCGTTTAGTCCGCGGAGCGAACTTGTCTCTCTCTCCATTATTTGTTTACGTCGAACTGCGAGAAGACTCTCGCCCATTTCTTTATCTGTGTTTATACGTTATTAGTTCTGACAATATGCGAAAGTCAGTGAAGTGAACTTTGTGAGTGCTTCTTTCAGTAGAATCACCCTTTCCCTGATTTTGTCGTAGCATGAGTTTTCGCGTTTTCAGCCTCTCGCGACGAGATTCAACATCAACGAGGCGGCGGCTAGCCTCGCAACGTAATTAGATATCAGCGGGAAAATACATTAATCCCCCCCCCCCCCCTCACGTTACATCACTTAAATCTATATAATTATTTCAGCAGACCTAAAGATATTGAAGTTTGTGGAAAAAAAATTCAATTTCAACTATATATGAATTTCTTTGGAAAAAATAAGAAAACTAAAATAAAGTAAAAAATGCTGCCAACTGCATTATCGAAATGGTTCCTTGAACAGCAAAAAGAACTGGCTTTTTTTCTTTCATGATGTTATGAGGATTTTCAATGAATTGAGAACAGATAATTTTGTTTAATGGTTCAAAAACTTTTCATTAACAGTAAACAAATACAAAAAGTTTTATTTTATGTCATTATTATCCTCACCAAATTCACTAGTCAATAAATCGTAGAATCGATACTTATTACTTAATCTTTATAAAATTTGTTTCCACGCTGATATGCAATAATTGAACGAATAACGAATATTCAAATCTGACAACGAATTCTAAAACTAGATGGGATTCTTCACATTTTCAAATCAGAATGAGATCATAAGGTTGAAAACTCGCAATGTTAAGGCAGTTTGAATTTCGGGATCGATTTTACATTTTTAAAACATTACGTTTGCTTTCAATGTTCGATAGGCTCTAGAACTCAAACAAAAATTTTTTAGTTAAATCCTGAGATACATGTCTTTTTAAATGTGCTCTAGAGTGCATTTTCATTGTAAAAAAAGTCGAAATTAAAAATCAAAAGTGATAGCCTGCACGAATGAATTCGTTCCCATGGTTCTTTTGTGTACTGCAAATGATGTTCTCAAAATATTGGTGGAGCCTGAGATGTTTTAACGTACTCAGGACTTCTTTGTTAAATATTTAATTGCCACATCAATACCAGTCGCTCCGGTTAGTCCGTGAGTTGGAGTATTTAACGTCAGAACATGAGCCAGGTCTTCATCCACGGGTAAATTTGTGTACGCATTCATGATGTCAAGGTGGCAGAACAGTTTAGGGCCTTATATCTTGTGAAAAATATGCTCGGATTCAGGGATAGGATGCTCATCTATGATTATTCAAGGGCTCAGTATTGGTGGTAGTTGTCAGTGATGCGCATTTTACCATTTTTCTTCATGACGACGTGTCTTGTAGATGCCCATTCGAAGTAGTCGATCTTTTGGCAATAAACAGCAAAAATTTCAGCTTCGATTCCTTTAGCATAATATATATTCGTGGCCGCGGTAGCGGCCGAGGCAAGTATGCCGAAGGCCCACTACCAACCGCTATATCCGCAGAAGTTGACTTAGGCGTTTTACATTTTTAATTCCAATAAATTGTATCAAACGAGTTACTATTACTCATTTTTAATATAATTACACAGTTTAAGTAAGAAAAAATCCATTGAAAACATTATCATATTTAACTTTTTGCTGCTAATTTAGGTTAAATGACCGAAACACGGATCATATGAATTTTTCTTCTTCTTCGTAATCTAGACCGTCATCTTTCATCATCTACCTTACCTCACCGGCACTGACTGTATGAAAGCAGTTGTCCAATTTTTTTCCGCGTGATTTTATGATATAAGACGAGCGCCCTTTTCTTACCATGAAAATCACAAGCGAGCCGTGCAATGGGCTCTGGCCCTAGGTGTCGCGTTATCAATTGATTAATTTTGGGGATACTGGAAGCAAAATGCTCCTCAGCAATGGCAACGATGGGCCTCGAACTCAAGCTGCAAGCTGAAATGATGTTTGAGAGAGAAATTCGAGTTTGGATTATCTCAATAAATGCACATGCGATTTATGCTCTAAACTCAGTAATAATCTATATTATCTTATTTTATAAAATAGGTAAGCGCATTTTCTTAAACTTAGCAATGAATTCTCGCACGTGTAAGTATTTGGACGAATTATAACAAAGAAAACTCTTATAACTAACGCATTCTAATTAATAAATGGCCGATACGAATTTATACTCATCGGTTTCGCCGCGTGCCGGGTTCCGTGTGATTGAACGCCCAGGAAAGTTAGAACTTTTTTTAACGAAGAATATTTATCGCAGCTTCGAAATAATGAAAATGTTCAAACGTGACTAATAAGATAAAAAAGAGAAACGCAAACTCGCCGTTGACCACCCACGGGTTGTTGTCGCACACTTCCGCGTGCGCGTGCCACTCTTGACATGCTCGTCGGCCTCGTGGCTTTTCTGCTGGGCTTCGGTTGCTCAGTTGCTCGGTTGCTCAGTTGCTTCACTGCTTAACGGTATTCTCTCTACTGTCTCTTGTTAACGTGCAGCGAGGCGCCGTCTGCGCGCCGCTGATTCTGTCTCTGCACGTACGACCTCCCACCACGGCCTACTCTCTGCTATCGCCGGCTACGCACGTAGGTGCGGATATTCCGGACTCTCGCGTGCTACTCTCTCCTTTCTACTCTCTCTCTCTCTCTCTCCTCGCTCTTCCGTATGTTCTCTCTAGCTCTCTCTCTCTCTCTCTCTCTCTCTCTCTCTCTCTCTCTCTCTCTCTGTCTCTCTCTCTCACTGAGCAGTCGTGTTCCGCGTCGCTCAGTCTAGTTTCTTTCTCTATTCGCGATATTTTAGCTCGTTTTTGATAGAAGTTAAGTTTTGTGTTCGAACCAAGTACTTTTACCGCTGTGCAGCATGAACGTTGTATCAAACTTTGTATAAAGGACTTAAAAGTGGTGAATTTGCAAGTTTTACTTGTCGTGTGAGTGATGTGAGTTTCAACTGCGCCACGTCATTGCCGCGCGGCAGTGCCGTACGTACAGCGGCTTGGACATTCAACTACACCGGCTACCTGTGGCTGCTTCATCCATCGCATGACCCTCGGCCTCAACATCAGCTCTACCTGTCTTCGGGTCACCTTCAGGGTCTACCGCACTGTGCACCTGCAGTTGAAGACGTTGTAGTTGTCATCTCTGATATACGTCACTGCATCTTCTTGTCTGGAGCGAGGAAGTTCTGCTCTTAATTTCGCGATCCGAGTACAACCGTCACTGTTTTTTCTTTTGCGTATCTCTCCGTACATCATGCATTTTGTACCAACACTCGCCGTTGCTTTTCATTGATCATGTGAGTTGCATTTAGTGAGTTTATTCATACGATAACATTTTTCAATTCATGTTTGTTGGCATAGTGGCATGTTTACGTCAGCCCAGTGGAAATTTTTAGCATTCAATGTATGTATAATATAGTGCGAGCGCTAGTCTCGACTCCAGTCAATTCTTCGAGAATTCTGCCTATCCTTCTTCACACACCTATGCACATATATTGTTCAATTCATTTAGATTTCAATGTTGTATTTCCGAGACTCATGAATTCTTGTTCTGTTTAATTGAAGGTTAGATGTTTTGTTCGTTAATTTCGTAAATTCACGGCGTTCGGGTCATGCACAGGCTCAATTCAATAACGAGAACCCTTCAAAATCAAAAAGCACGCGGAAGTATAAGTGCAAATTTGCTTTCCCGTCGCATGGCTCGAAAGGTGTTACAAAGCTTAGACGTTTTTGGACTTTCATTCCATGGATCAAATGTACTTTCACAGTTACAGTAGCAGATTTAGGTGCGGGAGACTGAGCTTCATGGTCCTTTTCGATCTGAGCTTTAGACTATCCAATTACTTTTGAAATTGATGGAACCTTGAGATTAAAAATAAGCGGATATCCTGTTTCAGTTGGGAAACTTATTGTAACTTCGTTGTTTAACATACTAGTTTTATCCAAATTGATCCCCTTTGATAAATCTTTCTGGAAACGTTTAAGTTCTACAACTATGAATTTATTAATAAGAATATTTTTCAGTGATATTGTAAAAATAAAAATAAAATACTAACTTTCTGGTATGTCAACCAACAAGTTGTCAAGTTGTTCTCCTGAATTTGGGGTTTGCCTATCAGAGTAAGAGAAAAATACGAAGTCAGTGGCATCGCTGAGAGACATGAAGCCTTCGAGCAACTGGGCTTTGTCTCCATTAACACCTAACGTCTTCGCAATGTTCTCTAGAGAATATTTCTTCTGTTCGGCTTTACCGATATATTTGTCTTTCATATCCAATTGTTTCTGCAACGAATCCCAGAGATCCTGGATTTTCGAGACAGCTGGATTTGGATCCTGCCATTTGGATCTTTGGCATTTTCAATCCACCTTGAATAGGCGAAATAGTGATGGATATGCCCTTCGGAATGATACTGTCATCACTACCAATGTAATTAGCTTCCAAAGAGGAGCCGGAATTACTCATAGGATTTTTGTTCTTGAAAATAGCTCGTGAATATTGTAGTCCATAAACTTCTTGAGTGAGTAAAGGTAACGCAGCTCTAGCAGCATCGACGAGTTCTTGTTTTTCATCGTCATGAAGCTGAGCAAGTGATTCGATTGATGATTTAACCGCAGAGTTGACCTGCTTGCTACTGTCGTAATGGGTAAAGTGTGCCATTCTCTGAAGCATACTGGCTGGAGGATTTGTTTTCATCAAAAGATACACAGCGGCAGTTCGAATTTCGTAATAATCAGCAGTATTGGAGTAAATTTTGTAAAGAACAGAGCGAGCTGTCTTTGGATAGCTGGCAGCTAATCTGTCCATTGATATGACCATGAAGAAACGTTCGTAAGGAGTGGCTTCTTTTTTTCCTTCGATGTACGGTTCAAACAAGGACAACATCCTTGGGTGTGCGGTTCTGCCGATAGCGCTGGTAATAACTTGGATTTTTATACTGTCTTTTCTGTCGAATCCATCTTTCAATGGAGCAGCCATATAAGGGAAATATTTAGAATGTAGATTGCGAATATTCTTGCCGTAGAACTTTCCGAAAGCATGTACTGGATAGCGATTGTGAGCACTCTTCTTATTGACAATAGCAAGACGTACTAGATCAGCGTACGATTGATGTGCATTATCAAAGACGACCTCAAGTCAATGACTTCATTCAACTTGAGCATTTCCTAGCAAATAAAAATAAATTCGCGGCGGCCACTGTAAACAAGATCAAACGGCGAAACTCGCCTTGTTGACTTTGCATAGTAACCGTCGTCGCAGCCTTTTGTCTTACCAAAATTTCAAATCACAAAATGGCAGCTTTTGAATTTCGACCAACGACAAAGAAAACCCACGGAATTCTCACCGCTTCTCTCAACACACCATTTTCCTTGCACACACACACAAATTCAAAGAGAGAAAAAAATTCCGAATTTTCCGCGAAAATTCACGACGATAATTTCGACCAACGACAAAGAAAACCCACGGAATTCTCACCGCTTCTCTCAACACACCATTTTCCTTGCACACACAC
>JAWWMK010031406.1:0-13963 GCA_035047105.1 Galeopsomyia nigrocyanea
CACACACACACACACACACACACACACACACACACACACACACACACACACACACACACACACACACACATACACGCCACAAATTACTGACATAAATCGCATGATCTACCTGATCAGCTTAGTATGCCATTGAGCTATTGTCAGTGAATTTCACAATGCCATATGTAATAATCCATCCACGTCGTTGAAACGCTTACCAACAAAGCAGGTATAATCTCGAGAATCGATAGAAAGAACGCATTAAAGCAGAAACAGAAAAAGATACCCGTGACAACGAGTGAAGCAGGAGATACAAAGTCGAGTATTGTGCTAAAAAGTTTAGCGGCAGCGACTAAGGAGGCGTCAGTGTCTCGTATAGCTGCGCTGCGTATGCATTATTCCCTAAAAAGTTCAACAGTTGCGGTCGTAAAAGTTTAGGATTCCACGGGGTTTGTGCCAAACTTCTGTGACTGCGTGAATCTCCAACTACTTTGAAATGTGTCTGAAATGATGCCATCATTCCTAATTCTGCAAAGTTTGCGCGCGACTGTTGGCTGGCCGAGTGTGCCCGCCGTCGCCGCGCGCTGATAGGTTGGCCGCTAATGATATCTAAGTGATTGATGATGCGCACGCATAGGTCGCTTGTAATCAAAAACCTCTATCCGGTTATCTTTTTAATGTAGAAAGATTGCTAAAAATTAAGGTGCGAGTACCTAATACCGCCACTAAGATTTTAAATAGCCATAACTTTTTACCGCCAGCGATTTTATTAACGTACGTGGCTTCGTTTGAAAACTGTCCGTTTGCCCTTTGAAATGAACCCTCGCCCATTTAGTTTAGTGATGTCTAACCAGAGTTACAACACTTTGAAGCGAACAACTTATTTTTGGTGTAAAAAAGTGAGTATTATACCCCAAGTATTTTGGCAGATGAAAATAATGTTTGATACTGAAAAATAAGTTTCGGTGTCAACGTTTACTATGAAGATATGCTATTTTTATATGATAAATTATGTGGTAATGTCTTGATTATTAATAAACACTGGTTTAAAAAATAAACTAGAAATTGACCATTATACGTTGATAATTGGGCGAAATGAATTTTTTTTTAGTTCTTTTACATTTGAGTTTCTCTATTTCGTCGGGTCAGTGGAAAAAAATCCCACCTCCAATAAGAAAACACACATCCACTTTTTAAATGTAATTTTCAATGGAAATAAAATGGATGTGTGTTTTCTTATTGGAGGTGGGATTTTTTTTCCACTGACCCAACGATTTGAACAAAGAAATGCAAAACTGTATTGAGAAAATTGTCATTGAAATTTTGAGCCATCGTTTATATAAGATTTTTGAAAATAGCGGTATTGGGTGGACTCGAATGAGAATAGTAATACGGTCGGCATTTGGCTTATTTGTGCGCTAAAGGAAATTCTGATAAGTGTTTTTGAAAAAGCAAAAGAAGACGAATCGAATGGTATGTCGCAGTTTTATGCTTAGGCATATTAGACTAGTTAAAGCGACACATATTCGTCTAGAAGAATTTCGGAGAGTTGGAAAATTGGCTTATCCAGAGCATAAAACCGCTCGTGTCAAACGAATTTCGTATTAGATGATTTAAATCATTAGAATTTTTATTACTTAATAGCACAAACATAATATCACTGCGGCGTACCGCTGTAGCAAGCGTACATATGAAATAAGAGCAAGTGGCGGAATGGGGTTAAGGTACCTTATATGATATGTTTCGAGAGAAACTTTTTCAAGCAAGACGACGCGAAAGTCTTCTCCTGAAAATTGAGTAAAGATCGCATTTGAGAACCACTAAGCGCCCGCAGCGTATAGTGCAAGCGAGGATCAGAGGAGGCTGCCTTGCCGATAAAGCATTCACTCATAATCAAGCCTCCGCGCTTGCAAGCCTCCCCGCGCGCCCAGTTCTGCATTGCTTAGCTTGCGTTGCTCTCTTGCGCTCCTCTTCCTTACGTTGTAAAAATCAAAGTGCCGCTGGGTTATAAAGGCTTCTTTTCCTCTCGCTCGCGTGCATGCAAAGCCCAAAGCTGAGGGATCAATCGAACATTTCCTCCGGAAAAATGCACCAGCGTCATTCTTTTATGCTTGAAAGGCATATGGGGAAAGCCTCCTCCCGTATATAGGCCTTTCACAAAAGAAAATTCTGCTTCTCTTTGGTGAAATTTTGGTGGTGAGGCTTACGTTTCTTTTTCTTTTTTGCACTCGTTGGATAAGATATTTGTGATCGTTGAGCAAATGAATGACACGGCGAAAAATAATGATTGAAAAGAAAAAGAAGTTTATATAGCAACGACATCGAGAGATTTTCTACCGTAACAATATTTTTTCAGCAGCACGAATAAAAAACTCGCGCACTAAAATGTATTTCTTTTTTGTCCTAATTTTCATAATATCCCTAATTGGAAACAAGTGCAACTCCATGCGCGCGGGAATAAAAAAGAAATATACGAGAAGCGCACGTTAACGTAATATCTTCCTGCAAAAACGAGCAGCATAAAAGGAGACGACAAAGAGGCGAGGAGGAAGGGGGAGAAAAAAAATTGGCGTTAAAAGGAGCGCGTTGGGCTAGCGTACCCGCGTAAAACAATAACTTATAATACGCAAGTGCCAACTCAAAAGCACTTCCCAACCCAAGCTCTCGCTCTCGCTCTCTCGCTTGCGATATAAATTCCTCGAACTTGCTAGGGACGCGAGCACAGAGCGAGAGAGAGAGAGAGAGAGAGAGAGAGAGAGAGAGAGAGAGAGGCCATTATCTAGGGACATAAAGTATATGCGCGGGGGAGGCTAACAGGATATTGCCGGGGGAAGAACGGCACACAAAACGCCCAAGCCGCACATGCATTCGGCTCCGGCTGAAACGACTCGTAAAAGGACGCGGATTTTTTCCTCCTCTCTCTCTCTCTCGCGCTCTCTCGCTCGTACAAAGGCTTCGCACCATGCGATATGCGTCAAAGCCAGCAGCATCCGACAGACTCGCACCCGCGCCCAAGCTAGCAAGCTCAAGCTTCTAATTTAACTGCCCCGCGGAAGCTTTCTTTCACTCCTCTTCAAATTAATAATCCTCTTTGTGATTATTTTAAATTACAACGTTTAAGTGTGTTACTTGTTAGACTTATTTTGTGGGGACTCATTTGTCTCTTTTATTACGATGATTTTTTACATTGAAAAATCCTGTAAGTAAAGTATACTTACGTCAACAAAGTATCGCATAAAAATGTTCTAGAAGCCATCGTGCATATAGTTTTAACGATGGCGGAAAAAAGGCATTACGCCTAAAAGCGAGAGCCTGCGAAATGAATACCTTAAAAGAAGACTAGAAGGCTCCGAAGAGGCTATCCTTTCATCGCGTATAACCATGGTCGTTATGATTTCCCAAGTCGGCGTCATCCGATCCCTGGACATATCCTGCAGCGCGCGTCGCGGATATGGATGGCCGGATCGATTGGCAGTATCCTATCTCTCTCTCGCGAGCGCGATACGACGATGGCCAGCAAGCGAGTAGAGCTGCCTCGCACGAAGACAAGCTCTCGGATCGTGTACGCCACTGAGTTTATATGAGTGATGGTCGTAAAAACTAGCTCGGCCAAGCTCATGCGTTCGCTTGGACGCACGTCGCGACGATGTCCGATAAGCACTATGATGGCTCGCTGCCCGTTTATATTGGCGAATTTCTTCGTGACTTGTTATTTTTCAATTTTCATGACCTATCAGTACGTCAGTTTTAGTTTCGCTTTTATATCGAATATTCGAATTATATCGACGTTCCACATTTGTTCGTGGAAAAAGAAAGTTTTTAATTTTGATCTACGTTTTTACAAAGTCATAATCAAACAAAAATGCAAGTGGAAAAATATGTCTCTCAAATAAAACCTAATTACTTGGAAAAGTACTGCGCATAAAAAAAATTTAGTTTGGAAAAGTTTATTTTCATTGTTTTATAGAGTAGTCGTTAACTGCTAATTATGAAATCATTTTTACTCGCTTAGAGCTACAGTCCTAGTTGAGAAAAGATTTTCCCTTGTTAGAGAAAACATCTGAATAATGAAAGTTTAAATTTCGGTTTACTTGATATACCGGCTTTTAAATAAGCTACATTACTCTCTCTTTTTTTTCTCGTTCAACTCGGTTGGAATTTTTTTCCATCAAAATTAATTATAGCTACTTTTCCATTTCAATACAAACTTTTTCATGGTGAATTGAACAAAAAAGACATGCGTAATTATATGAATGAAAAAATCTATAAATAAATGTTTTAACGAAAGAGAAAATAATATAAATAAATTATGTTCCTTTTTTCTACATTCGTTCACCAAAATAATTTATGCATTTCAGTTACCTTGGCAAGATTCCCATTTAAATGTTAATCTAAAGAGAAGATACTCTTTTACTATACGTAAGGTGTTAACATCGGTAATATATTGACTACGCGCAAACAAGGAAATTGATATTTTCCCTACGCTTCATAAAGTGTCAAACATAATCTTGTGAAACCTGAAATTCACCAATCATTGCAATTTATTTTATTGATAAACTCATTTTTGCGCTGTACGTATATAAAATTTGAAACTTTAAATTTTTGTAAAAAGAACAGCTTCATCCTATTTTATCCTGTTTTTATTAGTCCAGAACTGGTTTCAAGACGTAAAGTCCACACATTTATCAGGTTTTTACAGGTATATAAGAACCGCATCAGAGCCAGATCGTTTCAGTTCTGTTTCATCAAACATAGAAAGAAGGCATTTTGGTAATCTTTCAGTTTATTCGACTATTTTTGATAATTTGATAGAATGTGTATGTTCATTACGAATTGTATTTGAAAAATTATGCAACACCTATGTAAACGTTGTTGTATTATAAAATTTAAATTGAAATATTGTTCAAATACCTTTTTGACCTAAACATTCATACAAAATTTAATTACACAAATATAACTGTACATATTAATTATAATTTTGGTTATTACAGCTCATGATGTTTATTCCCATTGCTACTACTATATCTCTTCTCTTATGTCTTTGTACGGTGCAAGCAGAATTCCAAACATTGTTTAGCAGAGAGGAAGCCAACCCAAATGCTGAAGACATATACGGCTTAAATTCACTAAAAAACTCAACCCTAACCTACAAAATTTGTAGAAATGGAGAAAACGTAAACGTAAAAAAGTGTAAAATTTTCCAAGAAAATTTGGATAGTCAAAATAAACAGTCGAAGTATTGCGAGATTACACTTAATGGTGAAATAGACGATGAAAACATAGGTGTTGTTGCTTTTGGAACTGAAAAAGCAGTCGTTAGTTGGTACGATGACGCTGACCAGGAAGAGTACTTTTTGAGATACACAATTGTGCATTTTTTCAACTGCAGAATCGCCGTAGCCAAGATTAGTTTTCAGACATCTGAAGATCGTTTTCTCAACCAAGCCTACAATATTGATGTCATATTACGAAAAGACGAACATACTTTTGACGTACTTTTTGAAAATTCAACAGTTTGTGGAGAAAAAGTTTGCAAGATAACATTTGATGATGAAGGCAATCAAATCAGTGGTCCCATTGCATGGTTTACTGCTCTTGATGATTCATTCATTTACATAAATCCCAATTCGATAAATGGAGATTACGTGGCTAGCGAAATTATACCATATTCAGAAAAAACTAGGGTTTCATTACTGAAGCCTCATGGTGAGTAAATTTCTAATATTAATTAATAAATTATGTGTCATACGTTTTCGATTATTTCGCATCATTACCGCTTGCAGTATATTTACTTCCAAAGTTGAATTACCAAAAACTGACAAATTTATATTACAGCTTTTAAATTTTTTAATTGCAGAAGTAGTTCATTGTTTTGCATAAATAATAGCAAGGTTAATTAAAAAATGATAACTTATTGTTTAGAATAACGTAATATTTAGGTAGTAGGATATATAAAAAAATTCATTAACATCAAAGACAAATAATTGAGTTTGCAGAAAATGACTATATTAAATATGTTTTCTATTTTGCAGGTCTAAAGATTTTAAAAGAAGTCAACCACAGTCGTATCGATGACGCAACTGAATACGGATTAATCCGAATTTGTTACATTACCAATCAGAATGGAGGCTTTACCTGCGATTTATTTGACACTATGGGAGAATTTAATTCAACGGTTTCAGTAGATTTGAACTATGCGATTGACATAGATGTATATAATACGCACGATGAAGGATTTATTGTCATAATCAGCAGTAAACCAAGTGATTCTGGTTTTCATTTCCATTTGATGAAAGTTGACAGTGCCGGAAAGCAATTAGGACCAATGGAAGTACCTGATTTTGAATGCAAAGCTGCTACAGATGAAAAGCAGAGTTACATTTTTGAAAGAAACTTTGGTGAATATTGCGTTACTAGGGTTTGCCATACAGGGCAAAAATATAATGTCCTTAGCAAATGTTTTATTACTAATGATTTGATTGTAAGAAATCCTTGAATGTAATTAAGTGAATAAAATTACCGCTTTACATTATTTCAAACCTTATCGTGTGATTTTTCTACAGCTACGATGATATATATATATATATATATATATATCCACAACAAATACATTATGGAATATGCAAATTTGCTAATATTTCATCAATCAATCCTATTAATTGCAATAGGAATGTAAAAATATGTAATGGTAAATTATGGTGTTGAACATGAAAAATGAATCATTAGTTAAGTTAAAAACTAATGATTATTATTAACGAGAATAGTGATATTTACCGATGTATCATAAATTTGCATATATAAAATTTAAAAAACTTAAAATATATCCATCGTTATTGTATTAAGATGTATAAAAGAAAATGTAGACTTCAAAACTGGAATAGTAAAAACTAATAATTTAAATATTTATACAAAAGTGTATATACTATATAAAATTAGAAAATTTTTTTAAAAAATTTGAACTTTTCGAAATCTTATCATTCAAGCAAATGCTTACGTAGATAGTATATAACGATAAATTGTTTCGAATCCAAATAGAATTTCTTTTTTAAAATAGATAAATTTAATCATCTTTTAGCATCCGTTATCAAAATCTCGAATAAAAAGTGGTTTACTTGAGCATAGCATTCAGTAATAATTTACAAATATCACGTACACAACAATCACAGCGCGACGATTCAAATCTAGCGAGGCATCTAGCAAGATGATGGTGCAAACTCCCGAGCATAGACGAGTAAGATTTGATAGGCCGAGATGGTTCGGCGCGCGTAGAGATGGAACTCTCGCGCGCAAGGGCTGTATTAGACGGAGAGAAGCGAGCGCGCTGCGGTCTCATGCATACCAATAAGGCGTTCGTTTCGCTAAGACCGTACGTCCTCTCTCTCCCTCTCTCCCTCTCTCACTCTCTCGCTCCCTTTCTCGAGTTCGCGCACTGCCTGGCTATAGGGCTTTATTAAGCTCTACCGAGAATGTTCGCGGCCAGTAATTAACGCCCGGCCATTCATCGGCCACCGACTCCGCGCGTACCTACTATCTATACCATAGCCTCTCCTCCTCTTCTTATTGCAGGGCTACTCTCTCTCGAGCAACCTGTCGGCCTCATACTTTCATTTAGCTGTCGTCCTCGTGCTGTACGCGCGACAAGCCTTCTACCGCTCTAATAAAGTGTCGACCATTCATTTACTCCCGCCCCCTCTTCCACCATCCCCCATCTAAACAATGTTCTAGTTCGCAATCTAGCTTTTAATTTTGTACAAACATGTCGCTATGTGCGTCCTCCTCACTGTTTCTAATTTTTTATGCTTTTACTAAACAGCTAAATTTGACGTAAGCTCTGTCTAATTAAATTGTTTGTCGGCTATTTTTACGTCATTTCTGTCACGCAACGACAATCTGATGTTTCTTCATTACTCGGCTGACTATAACAGGCTCGTTCTACTTACTATCCGAAAATTGAATAATAAGATTGAGTATTCATAACCCAAACCATCTTTACGCTCTCTATAAAAAAAGATAATTGGTTGGAACTTTATATACCTAAAAACTGCGCTATAATCCTGCTTTCGAGTTGACGAGCTCTTTTTATTTTCCAATACTCCCGAGCGAAAACTAGCGGCGAAGCAGTACCGAATCGATCGAGAGATTAAAGTCCAAATAGAAAGCGTATAAAACAAGCAGTAACAGTGCAGTAGTAGCAGCATAGGATTCATGAAAAACTTGGGGAAGAACGAGCTGCGGAGAAATAACGAGGCAAATCCGGTGTGCTTGGCGTTTTGCGGGGAGTGCGAGTGGGTGCACGATTTATCAATTAATCTGGCCTCGCAGTCTCACTCGCTCTCTCTCTCTCTCTCTCTCTCTCTCTCTCTCTCTCTCTCTCTCTCTCTCTCGTCCGAATTCAATGGCTGCGTATATAACGGTGATTCGGCTAGAAAGCCGAACTGAGCTTTCTCTCTCTCTCTCTCTCTCTCTCTCTCTCTCACTCGGTGTACGGCTCATTAGCGAAGGTGGTGTGGTGGTAGGTATATAGCGCCTACAGCCTCGGCATTAAAGGGAGGGGGGATAGCAGGAGGTGGAAGGAAACTTCACTAACGAATCTTCCGAAGTGGCCTCGTCGGATATATACACCGGCTCGCTCGCTCGCTTGCTCCCTTAATTAGCGCGAGCGAGCCTTGAGAGCGAAAGCTGCAAGCCGAGATGAACCATCAAGATTATGGCGTTACATATATATATGGATATAGTATACGTGCGTACACTATAACCGGAACCTTGAATAAATCAAGTGTCTTTCGCGCCGTTCTTGATTCTATATCGCTCCGACATTCTTAATTAATAATTAGCATATATGCTGTCAACGTTCATCGTCGCTCTCTCGTTCAATTTAATTTCATGCGTGCTCTCATTTCCGAGAATATCGTACGTTTTTCGTTTGTTCATCCTTTCAGCATGAAATAAAATTTTTAATTTCCCTCGAATAATATCGCTTTCCGTTTTTTCATCTGTAAGTTTATTAATTTTGCACGCGCACTCGTCGGAGACAAACGTATTCACAGGAAATAACGATCTTAAGTAAAGCCCCTCGGAAACTTAATCCCTAAGCTGACTGATATTGCCCCCGAACTCGTCGCCCTGTTAATCATAATAACTCAAAAGCGGAATTATTACCGTGTAGCGGCAAGAGCGTTTCGCGCACTTATACACAAGTAATGGACCGTTTGCCAGAGGATACATACACGTAAGAGCGCGGCACTCCGCGCCCCCCCCCCCCCCGCCTTGTAAACCAAGCATTCCAATCCCTTACCTCAGTACGCGAGGTTATATCTGGCAAACTTAGGAGGGTGAAACCTTAAGACTTCTCTGGTGGGATATATATGTGTGTGTGCTGTGTTGCTGCGGGCAAGATGAAAGGCAAAATCCGTGCGCGAATTCACGAGCGTGAACGCGGTAATGGCGAGGGATGAAATAAAAAAAATTAATTAAACAGGAGGAAACTCGCGAAAAACTTTGCGTCACGTTTCCAAGATGCTATATGAGTAATACGAGGGACGAGACTTTGCCATTGGTGAAATATCGTGGATATATGGCGGAGTTGCGTAAAAAAAAATGAGGAACCATTATCGCGCCTATGGCGCTGGAAGATTCTCAGCTTCGAGTTCGTTATAGACAGCTGCGGTTGAAAGTTTTGAATTTCAAATTTAAAAACCTGACGCGCTCTGTATCTTTGACGTGAATATTCAAAATTTGCGAGCGAGGAGGAAAAAAAAACGGGATTTGGTATTCGCAAAGGGAAATTTTTTGAAAGGTTTTCAAATGCAGAGAATTCAGGTTGAATATGAAACTCAAAAAAAAAAAAAAATTCATAAAAGATACGTCAGCGAGTCAGCGGTTATAATGAAAAGCATTTGTAAAACGAATTTCCGTTTGAAACTGCAAACGCAATTATACCGAGTCAAAGTGGCGGTACTTCGTCGACGCAGAGATGCTCGACGAAAGACACAAGAGGTACGCTATTAAGCGAAGAGAGAGAGAGAGAGAGAGAGAGAAAGCTTCGGATATTGCGGCTAGTGAGAGAGAAAAGCGGTGCTCGCTCGCTATATTTCTTCGTTAAACCGAGGGCTGAGCTTTCGGGCTCAGGCAAATTGAGCCAATAAGGCGTGCGTCGATGCGAGCGCACGCGACAATATCGTGATTTATGCCGATATCGTGCGGCGCCGCTTTCTTTTTTTTTCTCTTTCTCTCTTACTTGTCGGCCTTAAAAACGACAGATAGAAAGAACGTGGCACACCATACCCACCGAGCGTGTCCATTTTTCCAGCGATTCTCGACGCTTTTATCGGCCAAACTTCACCCCGTTGCTAATTAATGGAATAAGCCTAGAGCTTAGCCGACACCAAGTATTGGGGATTTTTTTTCTTGATAGATTGGCATTATCGTGTATCGAAGCTATAATCTAGTATAGATAACTTTTATGTCTTGCACATTTTTAGGAAGATCGATGGTAAGACTTTTCGCTTTCTTTTTCTTCTTGAGATGCTTTGGTACTTGAAAAATTGTACGAATATCTGAGAAGAATGATAATACATAAATATATTATCCATACTCTCTAAAAATATCATTTTATCATCGCATTAAATGAAAATTGAAGTTAGTGAACTTATTGAGATAGCAACAGTAATCCCGAGGTAAGCTGTTGCCGTAATGTTGATCCTTCAAGCTTCCGCTTTATTGCAACACCGCTGGCCAATATACTCTTTACAAAATAAAAGGGAAAAAGCCAAATCCTCATTTTGAGTTGAAATAAAGCTAGCGAGGGATTAAAGAAAAACGTAGACCATTAAAAAGGTCCACAGTGTGCGCTTTCAATTAAAGAACCTTTTAAACGTTTCGTTCGAAAGCTCATGCGCGTTCAATTGAATTACTCTGCTGCTGTTGCTGCTACTGCTGGTGCTGCTAGAAGAAGAAAAAAGAGAACGAACAGCGAAAGACAGTTCGATTGATCTACTTTAAAATGTCGATTACGCTTTTTTTTTCATTCTTTCACTTAACTACTTTAGAGCAATTACACGGACTACTTACGGGAACAATTTCAAAATGTTTAGAAAAAGAAACCGAGGATAATTATTGAACAAAGTAACTCTCTATTTGGACGTAATTGAATCGTAAAAAATACACTTCTTTCCGAGGAAAGCCAAATACCGTAAAGAAGCTCGTAATGACGAAAGAAAAAACTAGCCGAGCCGCAGTGTCGTATAAGGTAACGTTGGTTTAAGGCACCGGCTGACCAATACGAAACGTAACTACTTGCGCCTGGGCGCAAACGGGCCTATATCCTTCAATCTCCACTAACAAGGTGATAGCGACTACCCTTACCCCCGACTCATAATATTATACGAGACGACGCGACGTGCGGCTGTTATATGCGACGCCAAGCAATTTGCGAGCGCGCCAAAGTGTCGTCTCTTTCCGAAAAATAATGTGGCCGAGGGAGATACGAGACGACCGAGAGGTATGTGTATTTTTTCGTTTAATATTGAAAAAATGCAAATCTATTGTGTCTGCCAGTCTAATACGATTGATTTGATATGACAGTAACTTTGCAAGAAGTTTTATTTGGGATTGGTTATTCACTTGGAATTTTTTTATGGAGGGATGCCGCGTTATGAATTTTGTCTCGATTAAGCTTTAACTTTCTGACAAGATTTTTATTCTGCTTGATATTTAATAACTACGATCGTATAGTTTCAAAAAGAAATTTTCACAATATTTTCTTCGTGGTTTGCCTTATATTTTATTTTGTAATGTTATACAGCAAACTCTTAAGTCGACATACTCGGATTACGGATTACGGTTTTTTGATATTTCTCAGTGTCGTTTTTCCAACATATATCAGAATATTTTCTTGTAAAACCCCTTCAACTTTGAGATAAGCTTTATCACAGAGTTATACGACTCCAACAAAAAATTGTATTCGGTTCGAGCGAGTTGATAAAACTCTTCGAAAATATCGGCATAATCCGAAATATCTTCAGTCAGAACATCATTGAGAAACCAATTGTACGATTAACGTGATCAACTAGTCTCGAGGTTTTTGCTAGAAAACCATGGAATTAGAGTTTTGGCCGGAATAGATTCAGCCGAAAGCCCTCCCTTCTGTAAGCTTCATCGCGCAAATCCATTATCCGATTGGTCGAAAGGCGGGCGCGTAAGTACAGAATTGGCCTTAACGACCGGTCGTTAGACTATTGGCCGTAAGTGTCGTCTGGTTGATTTGCGTTTATGCGCCATTATTCTTGCTTTTAAAACTACCAAACTTACTTACAATTAGAGCCATTCGACTTGATAATACTGGCTAATAGCATTATGCGCTCTCCTATTGTAATCTTGGCAAACAAGATGATACAACGAGAGCGGGACACAATAACGATATAATAGACAGTCGACGTGAGCGTAAGATTCAATTATCCTGACGTGATTTATTAAGGCTGAATATAATTTAATGAAGCGTGGAATTAATGATTTGATTTAGTGCATATTTTTCTATTTAAATCCACGAATATCTTTCAAAAATCACTCAAAAATAAAAATTCGCTCGCAATTCGCTTTCTTCCGCGCTAAGTTTTCTCTTCGTCGCGCGCCCCGAGGCTTAGTGGCGAAAGCAGTGCGCGTCGGCATTGTTTCGTCGGTGCAGAAGCCCGAATTACCGCTCACGATTCCACGTACATATACATACATACAAGCAACCCACGGCAACGCGCGGTCGATTAAATAATTTATGCACACGGCTAAGATAATAACGCTCGCGCGGCAGTTTATCTTTCTCTCTCTCACTCTCTCTTGGCTACGCGCGGGACACGTCAAGCACGGAGTATAGCTCCAAGGCAGTCATTTAACATTAAGGAGCTTCCATTCGAATAGTTGATCAGACTCCACGCGGAATACACAAGGCAGCTTCTGCGTAGCCAAGTCTAGCCAAATTTTTAATGGCTTTTTCCATCCCGACCCTCTCGCGCTCGTTGCTATATATACATCTTTCAAGCGCGCTTGCAGTCGTATAGCATCTCTCTTTCTCTCTCTTTTTTTGTTGTTGTTTCTCGGAAATTCTAGTTTGCACAAGAAAATGACGTTATTTGGTAAACAGATCAGTTTGAGGCCTCGCTTTTTCTTTGGACTCTTTGAATTTAAATAATTTTCGACGTTATATTCTGAAATCTCGCAGGAAATACTTTACGAAGATAACAATCGCAGCCAATCAGTCGAGCACGCTCGAACAGCCTATTTCCGCTCTCGCGAAATCATATTTTCTACTCGCTTTAAGTGCATCGCTAGGATACGGCTAATGCAACACGCCAGTAAATGTCAAGTTAACCCCTTACATTTGAGCCGCGTGACTGCTGCACTCGAAGTGGCATTGTGCACGTCCACACAATAGCTTGATGAGGCGGCATTGTCGGACTTGTCGAACTCCATTTATGACGATGGCCGAGAGGCTTCACGACGACGACGACGACGACGACGACGACGGTTGGTGCCGAGAAGCCGCTACGACTCTTTTATTGTCGAGAAATTGCTTGCCGCTGAAAAGAGTGCGCGAGTTGCTATTGTTGTTGTTGTTTGCTTCCTTACTGATTCACGAGCAACTGAGAGTTGGCAATTTGTCACTTCGCTATTCATTGCTTGGTGAAAATTGATAGGTAATTTTAAAACGAGATAAAAATATTAGTTTCGTTATGATTTAATTTTCATTGAAACATGAAAAAACATTGAGTAAAATTTTATCAGAGTTTCTAGCTGCCCTGAACGCCGCAATAAACAACGTTTTCATAAAAGTTTGCCGAGGAAAAAGTACACACAGTGAAATCTGTGGTGTGTGGCGAATCCAAGCTTCGTATTTTCAAACTGTATATGTATACCATTACGAGAGAGAGAGAGAGAGAGAGAGAGAGAGAGAGAGAGAGAGAGAGAGAGAGAGAGAGAGAGAGAGAGAGAGAGA
>JAWWMK010031417.1:0-13958 GCA_035047105.1 Galeopsomyia nigrocyanea
AAGGTTAAAAGGGGAATCGATGGAATTGGCTTTTAATTTTCGGATGGTCTTCGGGTAATTTCAGCTCTAATTCGGCCTGCATTGTTCAGTTTCGGCAAGCCTTGATGAGAGCGTGTGACCTCGGAGCTTGTATTACACCCCCTGCCTCGCGGGTATTTTCTTTCACTACCCCCCACTTAGTCGGTTTTACCCAATGTATATTCCTTACTCCCAACCTAAGGCCCAAATTTCATGAAATTTACTTGGAATTTTGTATGAAATTTTTGCTGAAATTTTTCTTTCTGTTCCAGCAGGAAGAGTACTCTGACAAAATTTTAGGAAAATTTTGCTTTTCAGCTATTTTTCCCTACAGGAATTTTGTTTTCAGCTATTTTCCCTACAGGAAATTTTGTTTTTAGCTATTTTTCCATACAGGAAATTTGGTTTTCAGCCATTTTTTCCTACAGGAAATTTTTAATTTCAGCATTTTTTTTGGGAGCAAATTCCAGCAGGTGCCGTGAATACCAACCAACAGACTTTTTCTTTTTTTTTTGTCTTAGGTTAGCACGTTGAAGCGAAATCTGACTCTTGGGAATTTTTGTTTTTTTTTTCAGACTAGTGATTTTTCAAACTAGTATACCAAAGAAAAATCGCAAAAGCGAAACGTTTTACTTTTCGCATAGGGCCCTCATTTAACTATATAACGTCGACTATGTGTTTCATCGCAATTGGCTTGGGAAAAAACCTTTCACGAAGACTCCAAAGATATAGGCATATTATTATATAATTTGGCAATTAATTCAGCTAAGCTATAGGGCGCGATGTCAGATTCTTGATATTTTTATTCTGCGTATTCATGCATGAGTGGCGTATCCATGCATAACCCGGTTGTCAAAATGTGTTCTAATGGTAAGGGTACCGAATTATTAGGCAGCCCCATAGATAACAATAATTCAATACTGAAATGAGTTGATGGATCGTTAAAATAAATAAAGGGTATATTGTAAATGAATCTATTATAAGTGTGAAAGAATGAATAGGTATAAATGGCAAAGTGGAGCATGAATCGTTATTACGAAAATGGTTGAAAAATAAAATTAGAATTTCGAAATTAAAGAAATCGGCGCGATTATTTTAATTATCAAGAGAAATAGTTCCACCACGGAGCCACTGTTTAATCACACCCCGTTAAAAATAACCATCCCTCAAAAAAGATCTTCGAGGGAGTTTTAAGAAGACGTATATACATTCATATACATTTCAACACATGATTCGGCCGAAATATGAGGCGTGATAGACACGTTTTTGACTGTTATAGGCTGTTAAGCCATGTATAAACGGCCATAGATTTGCGGAAAATTATTTTTTCGTAAATCGCTTGAAAAGGATCTTCGAAGGGCCTTCAAGGAAGATGTGCGTATGTCGATATACGTTTTACCACTTGATTCGGCCGAGATATGGGGCGTGATAGGCACGTTTTTGACTCTTATAGGCTGTTAAGCCATGTATAAACCGCCATAGATTTGGGGGAAATTATTTTTTCGTAAATCGCTTGAAAAAGATCGTCGAGGGGCCTTCAAGAAAGACGTTCATACGTTGATATACACTTCAGCACTTGATTCGGCCGAGATATGGGGCGTTATAGGCACTTTTTTGACTGTTATATGCTGTTAAGCCATGTATAAGTGGCCATAGATTTGCAAGAAATTATTTTTTCGTAATTCGCTTAAAAAAGAATCTTCGACGGACCTTCAAGGAAGACGTGCGTATGTTGATATACGCTTTACCACTTGATTCGGCCGAGATATGGGGCGTGATAGGCACATTTTTGACTCTTATATGCTGGTAAGCCATGTATAAACGGCCATAGATTTGCGGCAAATTATTTTTTTGTAAATCGCTTGAAAATTATCTTCGAGGGGCCTTCAAGGAAGACGTGCGTACGTTGATATCCGCTTTAGCACTTGGTTCGGCCGAGATCTGGCTCGTGATAGACTTTTTTTAGGAGACGGTTAGGAACTTATCATAGGTGTAGAAAGTCATGTTTTGACACGTAGAAGTTAACCTCCAAATCTACGGAAAAGTCATTTTTTGGTAAAATCCAAAGGGCTACTCGCCCAACTTTGCTTACACATTTTTTTTTACAAAAAATGCATAAGCAGTAAAACGAGGGCCCAAAAAGAACAGTTATACTAGTAGTTTTCAGTTATTATACAGACTAGTGATCAGTAATTATACAAATTAGTAATTAGTAATTATACAGGCTAGTTATTGAATTATTCAGTTATATTAGTAATTGAGAAAAGATAGTATACAATACAGAATCAGATTGAATCAACATGGTCGTGATGCACGACGAAGTACCAGTCAATGCTGCTGCAAGCAGAGTGGCGTTATCTAATGCCGATTTACTAGGAATTCTGAAAAAAAATGTAGTAGCCCGGGGCTTAGCACTCCGCCTAGAAGGCAACACCGATTTGGAAATTCAGGAGGAATTACGCTTGTTGAATGCAGTGCCCTCGTCCAATCCAGACACAGACAGACTGGAACTGCTGAGGTTGCTGGTACAACAGCAAAGGCTGGCACCAAGCACAGAATTGCAGCGAAGACTGCGGGTCGAAAGTTTCCCAGCGTTTGCAAGAGGATTGTGGGAGGAAAATTATGAAACTGACTCAAACAGAACCGGTCGTCGAACAAAGGCCACGAGATATATCAGAGGCTACATCTGCAGTAGCCGAAGATACTGATGGGGCTGGAGATCGTCAGCAACACCAAGATCACCAACATGAGATAGAAAACGAAGCAGAAGCTAGGACAGTCCCTCCTCCGCGAACACCGCCGAGACAGGTGCACACACAAATGCGAAGCTGAGTGTGGCAAATGCCTAATAACTTGCTGCTGGAATTAGAAGAAAACAACAGACCGGCCACAGAAACAGTCGATGAGTTATCTGGTCAGAGCTTATCTGAAAACGAGTCACACAAAACACCGTCGACAGACAGACAATAAAGAGAAAGCCCCGCCAACACCACATACGAGTCATAAACAGAAACCTCGAGAATTAGATCACGACACAGCTCGCCTTGACTTGCGCAACATCAAGCTACTAGAAAGTCGAAAAATTCGCTTTAATGGGAACGATGGTCGAGAAGAGTTCATTAGCCAGATTGAGGATAAAAAACGACGAGTTGGCATGTCAAGTGTAGATTTACTACAGGCAATAACAGCTGTCTTTTCGAAAGAAGTTAATTCTTTGTATCGTGGAATTGCCAAAGAAATTAATTCATGGAGGGACTTGAAAAGAGCGTTACGAGACCATTACGGCAGACGAATGACCGACGATGATATCGAAGAAGAGCTGCGTCAAAGAACGCAAGGCGAAGGTGAATCAGTCTCTGACTATCTTAACGCTTTTCGCTACATAGCCAGTCATTTCAAACGTCCATTGCCTATGAGCTCGCAGATTAAAATCACCAGATGTGGGTTATTACCGGCCTATAGAAAATACATGGCAGACAAAAACAATCGACAGATTCAGCGATTCGGTATACTATGGCCGTAAATGGGAAGATCTCGAAGAGATGGAGGAACAGTATCACCCGCCATCATCTAAGACACATTTACCTGCTGCAGCGCCGAAAACGACAAGTAAAAAGTCTGGGAAAGTTTCAGCAGCACATAGTGTACAGACATCACCAGAAAACACAGGGGAAAATAAACAGAATGCGCCTAAACAACAAGACTCTTCCCACAAAAGTAAGGGTAACAAGCAGAACAACACCCCCCAGAAGGCAAGTCGGCAAGAGTTGTACTCGTTACCGATGTTGGCACAAATTGCAGCACACCAGACTGCTCAGCAATACCTAGGATTTCCTCAGTTTTCTCCAGGAGTGCAGAAACAACCGAGCACACAACCGACGGCACCCGCAACTATGACTGCTGAAGATGTAGCAACAAGGTGGAGGGTGCCCTCGCTAGCGCTATTCCAAAACGCGCAAAAACCAGCAGAAGCACAGACTACAACTGACCAAGGTGATGTGCAAAAGAAAAAACCGTGTAAATGCTGCCAGGGTGACCATCATTATCGCGATTGCCCTGAAAATCCATGCTACTTCTGCTATGAACCTGGCCACATGGCAGATAAATGCGAGAAAAAGAAAGCCTTATTTGTCAGTAAAAGGCCAGCAGGAAAAAATATTCACTGGTGCCAAGTCTGCAAGACCGAAGGCGCTCGATTTGACTTTTGCCCTATCTGCCAGCCACTTCGTAACCAGCTTTTGGGAAACGACTTTGGAGAGGAGCAGAAGAGCCCGATGCTTTCCTCCACTACTCAATAAAGGGCCAAGATGGTGAAGAATGGTCAGTTGCAACCATGCAGTTAGCTGACATAGATATGGAAATAGATAGGGAAAAGCCCGAACGTCCAATTTGGAACGTATCTTCAGCCGACGAACTTAACCATAATGCCGTGACATCAGATGAAGAGGAAACCATAGCTATAGGTCCACAACTGCCTAATGACAGGCAAGAAACGGTATCGTGGGTTGACGATGAACCTTTAAATAAATTATTGAAGCAACTCCGAAATCATGAAACGTGCTAACTTGACTTGAACAGCGAAGTTCAAAAGAATAGCTCGATCATTGAAAATCAGTCATATCCTCCGGCAGATGCCATGATTGCAGACGAGAAGACAGAGATCAAAGATCAGATAAGGACAGAAACCGAAGTTAAAATAACTGCGCCGACAGTTCATTCTTCAGCCAAGTTAGAGGTCAAAGCTATAGTCAATACAGACACAAAAGTTGGTGAAACCATTGATGGACAAGAAGTCGCTGATCTTGGGAAAATTGAATTGGCGGTAGATCAGCTATTAACTGACGTTGAGTGGAAAGAAAATCAAGAAGTTGCTGGTACTAAGAAAAAAGTTAAGTAATTGATCACATTTGCCGACAGCTAGGAATCTGATGATGAGGTGCAACAATTCGCTTGGCAATCAATAGGGCCAGAACTTAAACACCCAGTTGATTTTCTGACAGAGAAGCAGTCAGCAAGCGGTGAAACCGCAGCGAATTTGAAACAACCAGGAAATAGTGAAACCGGATCGAGTGAGATGAAAGCCACAGTACTGGTGAAAAGTAGTCAACAAATCGATGATGAGAAGTCAGACAAAAACTCCGTCAGCGGAAAACCGTCAGACAACCCGCAGCCAGAAACCAAATCAGTTGCGGGTGCAATCTTTGACAAAAGATGCTTTATACCCATTGTCATTGAGAATATTGCGTACGACGCACTCATTGACACTGGAGCAGAGTTGTCACTTGTTAATCCGCAAGTGTATAGCAGATTTAGAGACAGACAATTGCCGAAATATGCAACGATTCAAGGAATCACAGGTAAAGCTGAAAACTCTGTAGGAGAGTTGTCGTTGCAATTAGACTTCGACGGTTACACTAGAAAGTTTAACTTCCATGCTATGGAAAATCTGCCAGGAACACTCATCATTCTAGGACTGGATTTCTTAGAAGAATGGCAATTACTAGTTGTTCCACACAAGCGAAAATGGAAGATATTTGATGATAAATGGCATGAGCTGCGGCCGAGACGAGCCTCAGAACGGGCAGCCTTCTTTGCGGAGTGTGCGGGATTAGTAGAAATCACGCCAGATCAGACAAAAAAAAATCGATGAAATCACAGAGCGATTGATACCGCCAATGACTGACGAACTTGGTAGAACGCCTATAGTCAAACACGTTATAGACGTAGGCGATGCAAAACCAATTAGACAAGGCCTGCGGCGAATGGCACCCGCAGTACAGAAAATAGTCAGAGCAAAGATGATAAGAAAATGCACAAGATGGGTATCATGCAGCCTTCTAAGAGCGCATCGCGCAGCTCGCCAGTAATGATACGTAAACCAGATGGCACCTGGAGATTTTGCATTGACTATAGAGACCTGAATAAGGTGGCGGTAAAAGACGCATACCCGTTGCCAAATATGGACTCGATTCTTGACAAGTTATGCCATGCCAAATACATCAGTAAAATAGACTTGAGGCAAGCGTACTTTCAGGTGGCACTTGAAGAAAGTAGTAGCCAATATATGGCTTTTGCGTGCCCTGGAGAGGGACTTTGGGAGTTTGTAGTAATGCCGTTTGGATTAGTGAACCCCCCAGCCACTTTCCAACGACTGGCAGATGCACTTTTTGGTCATGAATTGGAGCCACATGTATTTCCATATCTTGACGACATAATAGTTGCCACTGACACGTTCGAGGAGCACTTATATTATTTGGAACTAGTAATTAGACGTATCAACGCAGCTGGTTTGCAAATAATTGAAAAGAAATGTGAGTTTGGCTGCACGCAGCTCAACTACCTCGGTTTCTTGCTAGATCAAGATGGCCTACGACCAGACCCTGCACGAACCCAATCATTCCTCGAATTCCCAGTGCCAAAAACAGTCAAACAAGTGCGGAGCTTTTTAGGAATGGTAGAGTGGTACTCCCGATTTATCAAGAACTGTTCGAAAACTAAAGTGCCCCTTCAAAAACTGCTGAAGAAGCATCAAGTGTTTGATTGGGGACCTAACCAGCAAGAAGCGTTTGACAAACTGAAGAAAGCACTGACGGAAGCCCCCGTATTGGCACGCCCAGACTTCTCCAGACTTTTTATGGTGCAAACAGACGCTAGCGACTTTGTAATCGGAGCCGCTTTAACTCAAGAATTTGATGACGGTGAGCACCCGATTGTAGTTATTAATCGCAAACTGACGGGACCGGAGAAAAATTACTCGGTGACAGAAAAAGAGCTTTTAGCCATACGTTTTGCTATCTAGAAACTTCACCCGTACTTAGAATTAGCTGAATATACAGTAATAACTGACCACTCAGCCCTGGTATACTTGTTTAATTTGAAAGAGCCGAAGGGACTACTAGGACGCTGGGTATGCGACGTCATGCAAGAACGAATAACTCTCAAGGATCGCAAAGGCAGCCTCCACCATGTACCAGACAGGTTGTTCCGGGTGGGAGACGAAGGCAGTAGTGTCGCAGCCTTCAAGATAATCCAGGACAGCTGGTATCTAAAAAGACGCCAAGACGTCCAAGAGAAGCTGAGAAAATTTCCAAATTGGAAGGTGAAGACAATATGCTGTATCATAAGCGGTTCGACCTTATAATCGACCCAGTTACAGACGGTGAGATGAACTGGAAGCTAGTGGTACCGGAAGGATATCGCAAACAAGTGATGAAAGACGCACATTATTTGACATCATCGGGACACTGAGAAGTAGAGAGGACTTACATGCGAATAATACAGGAATATTACTGGCGTGGCATGTATGCTGACATCTACAATTACGTCACACGTTGCCTATTAAGCCAAAAGTTTAAAGCTAGCCAACAAGGACCACAAGGACTCATGGGACGCCGTAATATTAACAGACCATGGGCCACCAGACTACTTGCTGACTGACAATGGTAAGGAGTATGTGAATAAACATGTAGACGGCATGTTGGACGCATATGGCATTAAGCACACTACGATAGTGCTATATCATCCTCAAGCTAATCCGGTAGAGAGAAGTAACAGGGCATTAAAAACCATGATTGTAAATTTTGTGGAAGAAAACCACCGTGATTGGTATAAACACCTCAACGAATTCAGTCATGCCATAAACACAGCAGTTCAATCGGCGACAAGAGCCTCGCCGGTATTCCTGAACTATGGCAGACAGCCGAAGCCGGTAAAAAGCTTACATCGAACAGTAGAGTCGACGTAACCTAAAGTAGAAACTGACACGAAGGAATGGACAGATAGACTGCAGAAGTTACAGGACTTGCAAGAATTGGTCAAACGTAACATAGAAAGTGCTCAGACAACTATGATGGAGAATTACAATGACGGCAGAACCATCAAACAGTTCGAAATTGGCGACTTGGTGTTGCGTGAAACGCATTATCTATCGAAAGCAGCAGACGACTTTTCAGCCAAATTGGCAAACAAGTTCGAGGGTCCATACCGAAGAAATGGAATATTGTCTTCAACGGTATATACCCTTGAAACACTGACAAAGAAACAAATGGACAAAGCCCATGTTAAACAATTGAAAGTATTCAAAGAAGCAGACATAAACGATTATAGATATGTACCTCAAGGAGAAGTCAAGTACTAACAGGATACGGGACGAACTGAGAAACGTAATTCAAAATGGAGTATGCCTGACACAGTGTTGTTCATAGTTGTGACGTCCGACAGGCCTGGACAGGCAAGCCTCTCCAGTCTAAGTGGGGGGTGGAGCCTGTGGCTGTACACTCGTCACCTTAAGCATAATAAGTACTGTTCCGTGATGTCTCGTGACATACATAACCCGAGGTACGGCAGACTCAGACTTTTAACTCATTTTCAGATACCAGGAACATGGCACCCAGACTCGTATTGGCCAAGAGGAAGGACCGGAGCATCATGGTCCGGATTCCTCGTTCTTTAATCCCGACAACCTTGACGGGTACCACCAGCAGAACGCCAAGACCAGCCAGCAGTCCAGTCCAGACAGCAGCAGAGGAGGCAGAGGGAACCTTGCGCCTTGAAGCCCTCGCAACCATGCCTGGATATGGTAGAGTGGGGGCTCAGTCCAACGAGCAGTCTCCCTCTCTGCGGTCGGAATCAGAGAGGAAGAACCCCCAAGCTCAGCAAGACCAGTCGAGCTGGTTCATCCAGGACATGGTGGACGAGATTGAGAGGGAGAAAGCTCGCCTGGAGGCCGAAGCTAGCGAGGTACCTGAGGCACTCCCAGTTGGCCAGGATCGCGAACACCTCATCCTCTGGGCTCGCACGTTCCAGACCCGCGTGCCTGAGACCGAATGGTCAGCCGCGGAGCGCCAGAGAATGAGGACCGTGGCAGCCATACAACAACAACAACAACAACAACTGCCAGCCAACCAGGAAGAGAGCTCGGACCGGGGCCGCGTGGACCAGACTGCACAGCAGCCCAGCGCGCCATCTGCACCGCCCGTCGTGACAGGACACCGCACGGCCAAGAGCTACAGCTTGACCACCAGCTCAAGAGGATCCCAGCTGTCCCTGGACGGTAGGGCAGCGGATGACCTGGAGCGGTACCTGGTCCAGACAGAGGATTGGCCAGCGCCAACCACGGGCTGGACCGATGAACTTCCAGAAGTGGGAGTAGCCAATCCACCATCGCCACCGCCTACTCTCCGACGCCCACACGCAACGTCTAGCACACCGACCAATCCAGGCGGTAGCTCGCCTCTATGCCTGCCACCCATCACCCAGCCTGACCCGAGATGGGTGCCGGTCGATAGCCGCTAGCCGACCAAGAGCCAGCCCAAACCACCGTCAGCACGGCCATTCCAGCCGAACCAGACGGCCGACACCGGTGCCGCCCGAGATGATCTCCGGGCCATCCGCCGGGACCAGAATGGGAAGCTCCGGAGATACAACCCGAACCCACACCTGGAATACGACGATCTGGTTGGCCGGTTTGACCGTACTGACGAAGAGTCAGACTACGAGCTGCCTGGCTCGCCAAGCAGCCGCCGGACCTACACCCATGAGCCAGAGCCAGTCTAGGAGAAGGGACCCCGTCGCACTGGAGCGGGGTTCGGGGGACACGAACCCATCCCGACGGATCCAACAGTTGACCTTCCCAGGCGTGGATGCTTCAACTGCTGGCATGTCGGGCATAATTACCGCGACTGTCAACGGCCACGCGAAGGGGACTTCTGTGGGAACTGCGGCCGCCGTGGGAGCTCGGTTCACGACTGCCCCCGATGCACCAAGGAGTATCGCCGCCGCCATGAAGAACCGGGCAGCGGCATACCAGCAGAGGTACCACGAGGGCCCGTGATGAATGAGCCGCTGCGTCGGCAGCACACCGCCGGGCCTCAGCCCGCGCCCCGCCACCCAGACACGCCAGCCACAGCCAGCCAACAGCTCATCACCGTCATCGTCAGTCAGGGCCGACGGACAACTCGGCCCACCTCACCGTCCAGACGCCGACCCTCATCTTCAGAAGGGGACTCGGACACCAGCCGACGAAGGACGCGGTGGAACCTGCCCCCCCCCCCCCCCGCAATTAGCTAGCCGCTGGTCATCTCCGACCCGATATCTGACCCCGGGACCAGCCGGGAGGGAAAGCCGTCGCCAGAATAGATGGGGATCACCGGAAACTCATCCGAGGCTCAACATCCATAGTCCCGACGATCCGCCACCTACCTACGACGAGGCGACACATCAGACATGATCCCGAGGTCGGGAACGACCAAGAACGCCGACGACATCCAGCCACCGATCAGGGCCATCGACTGGGGCCATACCCCGGACAGCAACAGAGACGTCACCCCTGCCGACCGCCATGGAACGGGCCAAAGAGCTGGCCCGGAGGTTTGCCTCGGAGCAGTAGGCTATCCGGCAGTTCCAGGTCTATGAGCTAATGACCTGAGGAGAGCTCTGCAGGCCGCTGGGCGTGTTCGTTGCTGGCCGAACCCTCAAGACTGACTTCAGCCTGTCCTCCTCGTCTGACACTAGCAGCGATTCGGAATTCGAGAGGGATCAGGCGAGGCAGGTTCAGGAGGCTCTACGGGTCCTGGAAAAGTTCGAGCAGAGGAAGCGGGAGAGCCGACGACGAGACCACGAGAGACGCCGCCACCGCTATTGATTTTTATTTTTTGTAACCTTAGCCAATAAATGGGTGGGGTCAAACCCCACTCAAAATAACAAACCTTCCGCATTGTTACTGACTTAAGCCGTCCTTGATGGATTGGAGATGCAGACGTTTTGTGTTTAGTCTTTCAGCCCTAGAGACCAGACGCTAACATAGACTATGAGACTTTACAGAGGCACTCAGAGGACGACCTTCTCCCAGAAGCTCATCAAACTACTTGCAGACATTCAGAGAGTCAGAGGACGATCTTCTTCCAGGAGCTCACGAAGTTGATCACCGACCACCAGACGTTCTGACCACAGGTAACGTACAATTCTCTGACAGATTGCGGTTGTTGTTCCGACGCATGACGGAGAATGGCGGCAGCAGGCTTGGGCAGCGCGGTACATGTGTAATGTACCGGCTTAGTGGGGGATTCTGTAATGATGTACATTACACGGTCTAAGCCTTATCAGCTCTGCCCGCGCCGCACCTGAAAAACATTCATCTGTTATGTTATTTGTTGCCATGTGCTGCCGCCTTTCCGCGTTTCACGACCTGCCGAATAACATTGCGCACGACCAACCGTCTCTGATGCACTCACCCTTGTATTTTTCCGGCCACCCACACCGGAGATATCGACGCTGCAAGGGCAAAGTCGCATCCGCGATCCAAAAGCAGGCGCAGCAGCAGACGCCCGGCTTGGCACACACGAAAGAGAGAGAGACAGCTGCCGCACGCAAGCAGCTGCCTCACACGCACACACCACTAGGACGACGAAGAAAAAAGGAGCGCACCACTCACACTATTACGCGCCGACACCGCCGAAATTTTAAGCGTAAGATTTTCCGAGTATTAAGCAATGACATCGCGAAACGACGTTGGAAACCGCGAGTTTCCATCACGGAAAATGTTCTCGAGGCACGCGCACGGCGGAAAATTAACGTTAATCGCGGAAAAACAACGTGTAAAGCGCGAGCTACCCGAGCACACACACACATTAACGCATGCACAGACCGAATTTTACCTTGCGAAAACGCTTTTTCGCAAGGAAAATCCGCCGGGAAAATCACACGACACGACACTATACGCGCGCACACACACGCTGAGACACGGCCCTGACGATGACACAGCTGCAACCCCCAGCACAACGACGGCAAAATCGCAGCCCACAATCAGCTGATGCCGGGCTACTCCGGGCGGCAGGACACATGCGCGCCCCCACGGGCACACAGACAGCCTGGCGCCCATTCTCGAGCATGGGCGAGCAGGCATAGACACATGCACACACTCGCGATCGCGGGCGACGACGGTAGAGCGCTCTAGGAGGCGACGAAGCAGAGCGGCGACAAGAGCGAAATACGTGCGTGAGCGGCGGCAGCCATATTGGCTAGCAGATGCAGCAAGAGTGAGCGAGACAGACGATAGGGAGAGAGAGCGCGCATGAGAGCAATAGAGATAGCAAGCGACTCTGAGGCAGCGTGTGCAAAGACACGGTGTTAGGGTGCGCGTGCACTTATCGCACGGTACGCAAGTACGCAGAAACGCGCGAAATGAAATGGAACGTGGATTATAATGCGGAATGAGTATGATAACGGAGAAAATGACTAACTGACTTGAAAATAACTGACAATGACGTATGTGTGTGCGAATAAATTTGTATTAGTATGCGTGTACATGATGTCACGCTAACAACGATTTGCGCGGCGTTATAGCTTGTTGTTTATGATTTGCGCGAGTTTTTGCATTACTTGATCTAGCTTTGCGCCAATTAGAAAGTCATGTGATGAAATTAAGATCGAATCAATGAGCATTAATACGTGTAATAGAAATCGTTTAGCTAATTTATCATATTTCATCGCAAGAAATCGTGTGTATGTAAGAAGGATAGGACGAGATACCAAGGAAAATGAATCTCTTATACACAGAATTTATAATAATACAAAATCTATATATGGCGTCTTTATTCTATGAAACTTAAAATAACTATACATGCGCTAGTGCGCCAAAGAAAATGCGCCGAAAGAAATAAATTATGCTTTAGAAATCAAAAGTCTAGAGAAACAAAGGCATGCGTGTGCGACATACGATTCTCGCAGTTGCCCGCGTCATATGTCGCAGAGTTCCCTTTTTCGCCTTAGCCGCGAACTCGCAACGTCGGCGGAAAAAACACGCGCTGAACCGCGACACCGTAATCTAATTGAGAGAGAGAGAGAGAGAGACAAGAGAGCGACCCATCGAATATCCGTCCTCGGCGACCTGGGAGTCAGCGATGGCGGCGCGGCTCGTGGCTTCTGGAATGACCACTTCTCGTAGCGAAGATGATCAGTTGAGGCTGAGCTGGTTGGAAGGAACCTCAGGCGACGGCTGGCGATGGAATCTCCGGGCGCAACCCGGAACGTGATGTTACGGCCTCGCTCGTCGTCCTCCCGAAGTCCTTCTCCTCCTTTTCTCTCTGCAGGTCCCAGCTCATCTCTCCCGGTCGTCAGCGTGTCGCGCCGCTCGGGAGCCCCAAATCTAACTGCCAGCAATTAGCCGGCGCGACAGAGAGCTTCCCTCTGTCCTTTGTCTATTCGCTTTCTTTCTCTCGTCCGTTTCTCTCTTGCTCACGCTCTTCCTCATCATCGACAACCGGCACGCGCTACCGGCGTCGTAAGTGTCTCGCACACACTTCTCCCTCTCTCTCTCTCTCTCTCTCTCTGTCTCCCTCTCTTTCTCTCTCGCTGGTGAGTACAGCAGTCTTTCTATAATCGCTCCACTCTTTTTCACCTTTTTTCACATTGTTTTGCTTTTTTCCTGGGTGTGAGCTGAGTTTCAGTTTCAATTATTCAAGCTGTTCCCGTATTTGCATAAATTTTGGATTTCTGCGTAGCTCTGCGAGCTAAAATCCACTTTTTCGTCTGCCTGCCTACGTCTCCGCGTGGTCAGCATGCTCGTCACATCTTTGCTGCCTACTCGACGTGCTGTGTGATGCTGCTGTTGTGGCAATTAGTGGTTCACGACGATCCCAAATCAAGTGTTTGCAGTAATTATGAGAGTGTGTGACTATCAGTTGGACAAATTGTTGTGTTTATTGCTTAAACGAAGGAAGGTTAGAATCGAGTTAGGTTAGATTGGCTAGTGTAGATACCTTATCGACAAGTTATTGCGCATGAGCTTCTATACGCACGTATTTCAAATCTCCAATTAGATCCCGTGATTCAGTCGATAATTTAGATTTAGATTGTATTTCCGATAGGTGGCGTCAGTTGTTGTTATCGATCGAGCTATACTGTCAAAACAATGACTCCGCAACTCGTATCTGAGCTTCCTG
>JAWWMK010031428.1:0-13958 GCA_035047105.1 Galeopsomyia nigrocyanea
CAATCACACAACTTCATAGGCAAGACGCTTCCGCGTCTCAGCCACTGCAACTTCCAGGGCGAGAACTTCGCAGTTCTACAGCCACTGCAAAAGCTGCCAAGGACAGCGACGACTCGAGTAAACTCGTAGTCGACTACACGCGACGCGATGTGGGCCGATGCCCCGACATTTTGTGTGCGAACGAGTAGGTATTCTTACCGCGTCCTCGAGAGTGCGTTGGCCGGCTCCTTGCGGATGTTGAAGTTGCGAGCGGGAGGCGGCTTGGCTGTTCGCTTGATGTTGTCGTCGTCACCCTGGACGAACGTTGCGTGGCGTGTCGAAGTTGCAGTCGGAAGGCGGCTTTGAATCCCTGGCTGCTCGGCGTGACATCGTCGCCCATGCCACAGGAACTCTCATTCCGGCGACCTCGTGTTCGTCGCCTGGACCTCCGTGCTCGCGTCTCGGAGGTTAGCTTTCTCACGCTTGCTTGCCTTTCCGCCTCGGGGGGAGAGAAGCTATCTACTGCCAACTCGCCGGCGTGCTCTGGCAGACGGCTTCTCGCTTTGCTCGCACTCTCCCCGCTCTCTGGCCCGCACCGGTCATTTGCTCTCTCGCTCGCTCTTGTGCCGTGCAACGCAACTCGCGCGGCTCTCTCGCGCACACTCACATACTCGTCGCGTCGAGGCTCGGCCAATCCCGCGATCGCGCGCGCAGTCGTTCGCTGTCCTTCTTTCTTTTCATCCTTCTTGCTGTCGTTGCCGCTCGCTGCTCTCCGTCGTGTCTCTCTCTCTCTCTCTCTCTCTCTCTCTCTCTCTCTCTCTCTCTCTCCTCCTTCTCCTTCGATTATCCTCGGATATTTCCGTCGTAGTTCCTCTAACCATCCATCATTCCAGATTTAGAATATAATCATTACGGCGGCCCATTGGGCAAGAAAATTCATTTGGACGGAGGAACGAGGAACGCGGACGTAGAAAATGAAATTTCCATTTCCATGGTAAATCATCGCCTTTATCTCGGGCGTGGAATTGTATAACTTTCGGTACCGCTCACTGACACGGTACCGTACCGTACCGCGGTATGGTATGAACTACTAGTCAGAGTCAAGAACATTGACTCTCCGGAAAGGCGCAAAATTTCAAATTGAATAGACTGCGTCCACAACGTTTTTGTTTTCACATGCAGACGAGAATGCGGATTTGTAATTGCAACCATACAAAACTAAATTAGGTTTCTCATGTTGTTTAATAGAAGTAATTATATGCAATGAAGGAATCAATCTAAAAACATGTAGTCTGAAAAATAATATTTCTTTACAAAGTACAGTACTCTGGCGCAGTAGTTCTGTATTTACACTTGAATTTAATTATTACGTTTTTATTATTTTTACAGTAATCACTATTGGACTTGTAATTTAAATTTTTCCGTCCCAAAGTGCAGTATTATTACATAAATTGGAAATAAATAAATACATTTCAGGTTAATACATTTTTATTTATTAAAGCTACTTGACTCAGTACATAATTGGCAGCGTTTGTACGTTTACTCTGACTGTATTTAAAAATGTACATATTTACAGTACCCTCACAACTGAAACAGTCTTATATCTCTAGACTTAATCAAGTAGTAAATATTATTTTAATTACCGGGAATGACTTTTTTTATCCAAAAACACTGTATATCAAGCCGACATTGTTCTGTGAAAAAAAAATGCTTTAAAACTCTCAAGCTTTTTATTACGAATGCAAGTGAAATTTTTGTTGCATTATTTTTTCGGCAATACTTTTCAACTCTTTATAGAAAATAGTGAGAATGCGAAATAGTGTGCTTTTATTTGCGAAAAGACCACTGCAGCATCATCCAAAATAACAATAAAAATCAGAATAAAATTTTGTCGATAGGAATCAATACGTCGCCGTTCAAGGTGAAATAAGTCTCTTTTTTTCATTTCAACGATTTACATATCCAAGTCAATTTTGGCCCTTTTTGCAATTACAAATCCGCATTCTCGTCTGCATGTGAAAATAAAAAAACGTTGTGGACGCAGCCTATTCAATTTTAAATTTTGTGCCTTTCCGCAGAGTCAATGTTCTTGACTCTGAGTAATAGTTCATACCATACCGCGGTACGGTACCGTGTCAGTGAGCTCACTGACACGGTACCGAAAGTTATACAATTCCACTCCGGATCATAACCACGGAAATGGACATGTGATGAAATCAATGGATAGCTCTCGGTGCCGCCTAACCATTAGTGGTTTCAGATTTTGATTCCAACCATTATGGGTGAAACATTGGGCAAAGAAGCTCACGGTCAACGCGAAAAATTGAGCGTTAGGTTTTTTGGACGCCTCACTTTAATGTAATAGATGATATACCGAATATTTGATTTTATATATTAAATTGTTTTGAATTTTGTAATTACGAGCAGTTAATGTCGTCACTATTTTTTAATTTCTCGCGTATTTCTTGACAATAATCATCCAATTTTATTGTCTCTTTACTCAATTCAATTTTTGCCAAAGCGTTTATAATAATGTCCGCGTCGTTATTTACAGCTACTACGGGGTGTATTTACCTGCTTAAATAGTCTGCGCTTGAATTATTTTTTTCCTTTAATGTGTTCAAGTTTAATGTTAAAGTCTTGAATCGACAAGATCCAACGCATTAATCGTGCATTATTAAATTTACTGCTTTGTAAAAACGTCACGGCTTCGTGATCTGTACGTATTATAATTTCTTTCGCACCTCTTAAATACGAGTTTAATTTGTGCAACGTCCATATGACCGCAATTAATTCTTTTTACGTTGCAAAATAATTTATCTCGCTACCTTTCAACGTTCTACTGATAAAACAAATTATTTGTTCCCCTCCTTGATCATTTAATTGCGACAGGATTGCTGCAACGGCGTAATTACTCGCGTCTGTCGTCAAGATAAACGGCTTATCTTTGTCTAAGTATGCTCATATCAGATGTTTATCAAATGCACAAATTACCTTATAAAATGCTAATCTACAATTTTCAGTCCATTTAAATTTAAAGTCTTTTTACAATAATTCTAACAAAGATAATTTTAATTCAGCGTAGTTATTCACAAATCGCATGTAAAAGTTTATGAAACCTAAGAATGATTGTACTTTTATATTCGTTGGTTCACTAAAGCCCTTTATCGACGTTATTTTTTGAGGATCTCGTATAATGCCGTTTGGCGTTGATAAATAACCAAGAAACTCAATTATCTCGTGACAGAATTTTGATTTTGCAAAAGGTTATGTTGCAAGGCTCTTTCAAATAACAATTCAAGATGCTGCAAATGCTCCTCAAATGTCTCGGATCTGAAGTGGACATCATCGACGAAGGTCAACAAAAAAATCTAAATCTGACGTTATTCCCGTAAATGCGCGAATCAACGCTGCTGAACTTGTCTTGATACCAAACGTGGAGACATTAAACTCTAAATTCTATCAAGTATCATAAATCCCGTGAATTTTTTGCTTGCTTCTGTCAGCGGAATCTGCCAGTATGAGCTTATTAAATCAAGGCTCGACATAAACGGCTTTTTGGTGCATCTTTGCAAAATGTCATCAATAGACGGCGGCGACTCGTAATCATCGATTAGTTTTTCATTTATTTTCATCGCGTCTAAACAAACTCGAATTTCGTCATTTTTTTGCAATAACTAACATCGGACTTATGTAATTTGTTTGAAACGGCCTAATGATACCCAATTTAATCATTTTGTTTATTTCTTTTTCTACTTTTTCTCGATAGTGTATCGGTACTGTATATTGTTTTGAAAAAAATGGTTTTTCGTCTTTCAATCTTAATTCGTGAGTATAATTATTAATTAAACCCGGGCGCTTTAGGAATGCCATTTGATATCTAATTATTAAATTCCCCAATTCGATTTTTTGATCTAGTCATAAATTGCTACTAGTCTCAATTTTTGTTCGATTTCACTCTGTGAAATTTCGAACTCCTCGTCAATGAAACTTTGATTCATGTTATCAAAACTTTCTATCGATTTTATTACATTTTGGTCACTGTCGCCGACAATATAATCGATTATATTCAATGAGAAAAAAGAATTTGGGGGCGTATTTACACACTCATATGATATCGATTCCATACGGTCATTTGCCGTAAAAATAATTTCCCGCGTTCCTATATTAATTAACATTGTTACTCGCTCTTGGGCATCTATTGGCAATGTACAATCTTGTATCAGTTTCGGTACTACGATATACATCAAGTTAATCATTATATTTTTGATTTTTATGGGTATCATTACTTGAACCTTCAATCTCGTTGATTTGTTTCCCGTCGCGGTTTTGATAAACTTTTCCGAGAGGGGTAGAGTAGGATAATTGATAAAAAATTCCATATTATCATCGTAAAAACTCAATCCGATTTGGATATTTATTTTTTGTAGTTGTATCTTCCGGAATTGTCTTTATTTTCAATTTTACCGAATTTAGAGATGCAACTAAAATCAGTTTTCCGAGCTATGTTACTTTTGTATTATCATGATTAATTGCCAAGATATCAATATCATCGTGTGCCTATTGCACCTGTTGATTGGAAATGGAAGGCTTCATTTTTTCAGATTTGGACTTGCCTTTATTCTTATTTTGGTTCTGGATTGCGTTTATATTTTTCGTTTGCCACGCTTTTTTTGTTTGGTTTTGTTGCGTATTAGGGCTTTGACTCGCGGTTTCGTTTGTCTTTTGATTTTATTTTTTCTCATCGGGTTTATTTATTTTGTTGAATTTGTTTACGCCTTAACGCTCTCTTATCGTCATTATCGCAATCTGTCAAAATCTGAAACAAAGTATTTTAAGTTTTAGGGTTTTGGGCTGCAAACGCGTGCCTGGTATTTTTTTCGAAATGCTCCGACAATTTTTCCGCAATTTCTGCGTCTGAATACGCCAATTCTAGCTCTTTTGCGTAACCAAAAATTGTCGTTGCGTATTCTACCCTACTCAATTTACCGCCAGGGTAATACTGTCCGAATTCAACCTTCCTATGAGTAACGCGTTGCAGTTGTGCGTTTCAATATCGTTATTTGAATATTTGCTTAAACTAATCTTAATCGCTCGTACTAGCTTCGTTCATATACCACCAGTCTTGCGCGCCTTCGATCAATGCTTGCGATACAAGATTTATGCGTTCTTCGGCGGAAATTTTTTTTAAACTTATATTTATTAAGATCGTTTAAAAATTTGACTGTTCTTTCGGTTTCAGTGCCTTTGAAATGTGGAATAGGAATTTGCAATTTTGACATGATTTTATTCGCGGTGGGAGTATTCGTATCACTACTGCTCTGCGCATCTTTGATGCTCTCGATCAGTGCTTTTTGTTCTTGGTAGTTTTCATCGATTTGTTTTTGCAAATCATATTTAACATTCGCAATCAATTCATCGTTATTTAACTCTGACAGTTGCTGTTCTTCTTGTGATAACTTTCGATTCGAATCTACCACGCGTTTTAGCGTAACAATTAACTCATCATTTGATTGATTGGTTTTGTCTACCGCTTCTTGCAATCCCTTTAATTGTTCCATAAAATTTTCAAATTTCGTGAATAATTCGTTAATTTCTTCTTTGCAAGGTAATATTTGGATTTGATTTTTCAGTAACTTGACTTTGTTAGGATCTGACTCCAGAAGCTCTATTATTTCATCTACTTTTTTATCTAATCTTTCTTCGGTTTCGTACAGTTCGGTCAATTCGGCTGCCATAGCCGTTATTAATTCTCTTTGTTTATTGTTATAGTCATCTTGGTTTTCTTCGACCGATATAGAGCGTTTAACTCTTTAGACAACTTCATTGATTTACGAGCCATATTGAAAACTTAATTTTAGATTGTTGCAAATTTATGTCGCGTAAAATTATTATTTTTTGGCAATCCACGATCTCGAAGTTAATTTTTGAAATTCGATTGCGTTTCTTCTCTCGGTCATTTGTACTGACAACTGCTCTTCAACACGATCAATTTTTGCGTTTAAAAACTAGAACACTCTTTGTAAGGAATTACGTAATAACATAATACGATGGCATAGCGAGTCGATTACTGTGGTATTTTCGATGCATTCATTTTTTGCAATTACCAATTCAAGTTCCTATTCGCGAATTTTAGTATTTTTCTTTTCTACTGATTCGTCTACAAAATTTTCATTAATTTTATTTTGTAACAATGCGCGTTTTCGCTCGACGCTAAGTTTAATAAACTCAGCTGTACTAATCTATGACATCGAAAAATCAATTTAATCACGAAACATTCGAGTAAAAAAGAAAACTACTTTATAAGCGGCGAGAGAAAATCATATACATGAGAATTATACGTTAAATCAAAACAGCCAATATTTTATCCAACTCAATAAACCAACAATTTGTTAAAATTCACAAGTTTTTTGCAACGTTGAGTCCCTGTTCGGGCGCCAGATGTAACATTGCACTTTGCAAAGTGCAACGAGGGGTTTGGAACTCGACGTGGTTAGTGATAGAACCTGGAATATTGAGTCTCGGGCGCGGGGAGGAAACTTAGCTCATTCATCGGGTTGCGATTGGCGAGATTCCTTCGTCGCTAGAACGGACGCCTTGCCGCCTAACTAGGAATACTCTCCCGTAAGTGCGTGTACGGTTATAGGAGTAATAGACATTAGTCTGTTTTTTAGTTGAAGTCCCCATCCGTGAAACACTCTCGTGCAGCTCGTAGGGGGAATACTCAACTGTTAGGAGAAACAGAGTCGTGGAGAGTGGGAGGAGAGTAACCGGACTAGTCACCGGTAGGGTCAGCCGAGGGTTCGTACCATGTCGAGTTACTCAGGGTTCGGAGACTGAAGGAAGTGACTTTATTCTACATTCTCATGATACTTATATAGTACCCGTTACATTCTGATTGCGGACGGTGCTACGCCATCTATCGGTAAATCAGGAACTACTTTAACTACCTTAACTTGCCAAAATCCTGATTGCGTGAAGATATGACTATTACAATAGATAATAAATAATATTTATAATTGTTGAGATAGACATGTAATATCTTAGTAATTTGAGTAATATTGATTATTCGTTGTCATTAATTGTATTTTCAAGGTTGTTTATTATTTTACATTGAAATGCATAGAAAAATTTCATTATGAGTCTGACGTGATGTCTGTATGAAATCTTATACGTGATATAATATTGTACAATAATAATGTTAGTAATTTTCACACACATTTAGAGTTGAAAATAATGTATATATAAAAATATAAGTATGTTGAAATAAATATGAGAATCTGTAAGATTCTCATTTTTTTTATTTCTGCATCAAATATTTCCTGGTGGATTGCTCGCTGAAGAATACTCATTAATTTTTTTAATTTATAATATATGAATTTTATTGTATACTTTATAAGGAATCGAACAATTTTAATTGGAATCAGAAAATATTTGATATAGTAAAAAGTCTGATTTTTATTTGTGAAATATTGGTTTGAAAGATATTTTTATTTATTTAATATTGGTTAATGATTTAATATGCATACGCCACAGCCCAAATTTATTGAAAAAACGTTGATTTGAAAATATTAACTCCCTGCCTAACCACTGTTACCTCACGTCGATGTCATCATATATAACAATTAATCAACTCTTAAAAGCATAAGTGAAACAAATTATCATTGATATTCTGAGCAAGCGTTCGCCAGCGAGATCGACTCTTTTTCTAATATCCAAATTCCATAACGTAGATTTTATTGTTGTGGCAATTAATCAAATCTTATGTAAAAAAAACGTTCATCTATACAGATCAATTCTTTGACCAATGACTCAATTCCATTACATAGATTCAATATTATAATATCTAAGAAACATATCTATAGGAAAAATTACTGTTGATATACCGAGCAAGCGTTAGTGATCCTGCTAGTATTATATTAAAGCGTTGCCTCCTGAAAATCTGACGCTCGATTTTTCGCAGGGTGTGTGCACCACTTTTCGCAATGGTTCCCCCACGATGGTTGGAATCGAAATCTAGGACCACCATTAGTTAGGGGACACTGACAATGTGATCTATCCATTGATATCATCACATAGTCATGTTCATGGTCGGGGTCCGAGATAAAACCCATGATTGTTTTACTTACCCAATGGTTATTCCTGATGGTTGGAATTGAAATCTAGAATCACCATTGGTCAGCAGGTACCAAGAGCTATCCATTGAAATTATCAAACGGTCACGTGTATGTTTACGGTCTAAAATAAAGCCCATTCTCCGTCCATGTTCCGCCGTTTCTCCGTCCTAGCTGTTTCAACTTCATTCTCATTTTCTGAACACTTGGTGTTATATATTCGATATATTTCGATATATTCGATATATTTCAATATATTTTGATATATTTCGATGTATTCGATATGAACATGTCCAGGTATCGTTAATTTTCTTGTGACTCGCATTTTATTTTATGAAAATCAATTCCAGAGGTTGCTACGAGGAAGGATATCATTACAGTAGTAGTAAATGTACTAATCATGGTGATGTAACTGTCATTCGAAGTATTTATTATGCTGCACAAAGCTTCAAAATGAAAAATCATTGATAAAAATCGAAAATTTTGATTGTGACTCTGAAATTTTTTTTACTATTTCCGCCATAACTTTTTGAGCGTTTGAAATATTTAATTCAAAATGTCGCGGTAGTTTTTTATTATTAGTACCAATAATTTCTCAAAGTTCCACGGATGTACCAGCCATATTGTAGCTGGAAGTACACTCGAAAGTGACTACACTAGACTGAAAAATATTTTTTGCCGATAACTTTTGAGCATTTATATCATTAATAAACTGTGAATATGGCTTTGTTCTCTTTCAAATAAGTAATCGAACATGTGGTTTAAAATTTATGTACCCCTAAAAATGAAAAAGATACAGCTGGAAGTCTGTAAACACATGGTCGCGTAACTCAGTTTCAAATTCCTTATTTCCTTACGGCACATCTACACAGATTTTTCTCTGATTGAGAACTGTGATTTTGAACAAAATTAGAGCAAAATCAGAGCAAAATCAGAGCTGATTCAGAGCGAAATCAGCTCAGACTTTTCAGATTGGGTGTAATCAAATACGGCCAATCCGATGCTGTAACTGAATTTCGTTCAAATCAGGGTGTACTGCTTATTGAACTCACTGTAGCTGCAATCCCATTTATTTAGAAAAAATGGCTTTCGAAAAATGTAATTATAATATTGGGAAGTAGATAAAAAAAACGGCTCCAATGCTTTATTTATGCCGTTAATAATTTTTTAGAGGGTGCCTTGCTAACTTGATGTAACTGTAGCGGTATGTCTTATTTAAGAAGATCATTTGTATATATAAGTACGAGAAGCGGATAAAAAGCGGCAAAATCTCCGATGCTTAATCCATCCCGCTGATGATTTATTAGGAGAGTTTCCTGCTAACTCGATGTAATGCTGGCAGTACCTGATTTATTCAAAGAAAATCTCTTGAGGAAAAATTTAGTATATACGAATGGAAAACCAATAAAAAACAGGAAATTGTACGCTCATTGAATTTTTTATTATAGTCGTTTAAGTGGGGGTGTACTGCTTCGTTGATATCATTCTAGCAGTGCACCCCTCTGTTATGTTATGTTACTATTTTTCACCCTTTACCCTTTCCGGACTTTAATGGTACCTCAATCACCACCGTAGTGTCATAAAATAATTTATGTTAGCGATGGAGCAGCAAGCCAGTATAAAAACAAAATGAATCTTCTAAATTTGGCTCGTCAAATATCTGATAACATTTTAGCTTGTATATTCTCACTTAGAATTTGTTTCAAATAGTTAGATTTTAATAAGTAAACCATGGCAATGTGGCATAGAAAAAATGAGTGTTATATCCTGAGTAATTTTGGATTTGAGATTGTTGAGAACACTCAGACTTTGAATTAGTGTTCGAACATGTTTTGTGGAGTATAAATTTTTCGTAACCTAAATACGTTGTGTTTCTAGATTTTCTTTTTTATAATGACGAAAATATGTAGAATCATAAACTTTTAAGTGACTAGATTTGCGAATTAGTAATATTCGAATTTATGAATTTTTCTTTATCGAATAAGTTCGTTGTACTGTAAATTTTCTCGTAAAAAGTTTATGAGGCATTAATACGTCCTTCTTTCAACGCATGCTTTGGACTTCATGTATATATATTTTTCAAAATTGTTAATAGTTTGAGATTTGAAATTTTTGATAATCAAATAAGCTAATAATCAATGAATTTGAATTTTCGTAACCAAAAAATATTGTTGATTTTCTGATTTTTTATAAATGACAAAAATATGTAGAATCATAAACTTTTAAGTGACTAGATTTGCGAATTAGTAATATTCGAATTTATGAATTTTTCTTTATCGAATAAGTTCGTTGTACTGTAAATTTTCTCGTAAAAAGTTTATGAGGCATTAATACGTCCTTCTTTCAACGCATGCTTTGGACTTCATGTATATATATTTTTCAAAATTGTTAATAGTTTGAGATTTGAAATTTTTGATAATCAAATAAGCTAATAATCAATGAATTTGAATTTTCGTAACCAAAAAATATTGTTGATTTTCTGATTTTTTTATAAATGACAACAATATGTAGAATCATAAACTTTTAAGTGACTAGATTTGTGAATTAGTAATATTCGAATTTATGAATTTTTTTTTATCGAATAAGTTCGTCGTAATTCTGAAATTTAATCGTTTCGATGTTGGTAAATTGCCTGTATAAGTCTGCATATGCAATGTTTGATAAACTTGAAATTGACTGTATATGTGAATAATGAAAATTTGAGGGGCGAGCGTAAGCAATAAGGGGCAAACTTATTTTACCTCAGGTAAAGAGAGGCACTAGGTCTCGTTATCTTTTTTAGGCCTTCGGGGAACCGCTCCTGCGGCGGCTCAGCGAGCCTAGGTTGCGTTGGATGTAGCGTAAGAAGGCGGTGGGCTTACGCCACACCGCTGTTGCTGTTGTCTTCGAGGTGATGCTCGCCGATGCGAGATAGACGCACTTACGAGTGCGAGACACAACACAATGTGTACCTTGAAGGTACCACTCATGGCCAGTTGCACTACATCACGATAGTCGAGGAATTAGCGGATGGTTCGGTTTTTGGAATAAAAAAAGTATTTGATTTTCGATTTCGAGTTTGATCTTTAATTGATAGAAAAAAGAATTGAGATACAAAGCTGAGCGATCCGACGACGCGAAAGGGAAGTGCGGCACTCCCGGGCTTGCTCCGCGTGGTTGAGCAAGAGAGGATGAGTTCAAGTCGCGTTGTCGCGGAAAATTGTAAGTATCGTGGAGCTAAAGTTGAAGAGCACGAAAGGCCGAGAAAAGTCGCATCGCGTACAGGTGGTCCAGAAGTCACTGAGGTGACGACGCGAGAGAGAGCCTTCTCTCCTCTCGCGAACGACCCCCCGTCAACCAGGAACCGCGAACAATTAGCTCATTGGCACGGTGACCTAAATCACCGGCCAATTAGGCTAATTGTCACGCCCAGAATGACAACAGTTCGTCCTGCGAGAGACTAAGACGCTGACCCCCCGCCCCCCCACGTCAATCATCTTGGAGAGAGCGAGAGAAAGAGTGATTAGAAGGAGAGAGAGCGAGTGCATATGAAGAAAAAATTAGGAAGTAGGAGAAAGTACGAGATGCAGAGTAAGAATCAAGGAGAATAAGAAAGAGAGGGAGAGAAAGCAAGAGCGAGAGAGAGTGATTCCGTCTCTCTCCCTCCCGCGAAGCAGCGAAAAAGAGAAAGACGGAGAGAGAGAAAAAAGAGATGCTGTCTCTCTCGCTCTCGCCGGGACCATGCGCGACCTTGAGCGCAACTTTAAATTGAATTTTGGGGTACTTCCGGTCATCTCTCGGCCTTCGCGTTTTCGCTAACATTCATAGTTTTTGATAATCTTTACGCTCGCAAAAAGGAAAAAAACATCTTAATTTTCTTTTTCATTTATCAATTTTTGTATGCTTTTACTATGTCGTAGCGCTCTCAAAATTATAGAAAAAAAATTCTAAACGTCTCTTCGCTGTTTTGGTTATTACTTAAAATAATATTTTTCCACACAATACATTGTGTGAAAGAATGCGACTTAGGTTGCGTCGCTTATCGCTTTGTAAGAGACGATATCGAGTTGCGGGCACACGTGTGCTCGCAAGTCGATTTCGCTCCTGCTGTGTTATAGCTAAATCCAAGCCTAACCGTCGCCTTGAGAAAAACAATCAACGGTTCTCTCGCAGGCCTCGACAGGCTCGGATTTAGTTTCGCGAATTCGGAGATGTTGACCTGCATGAGAGGAAAAGCATCTTGCTTTTCCCATCGGAGTTAGCAGCTCCGAATTCATGCGCATCAGCCTCTCGGTATTATCTTTTTTCTTTCACCGATCGTGAGAGAAAAAAGATCATCGTTGACGAACGGTTGCAACTCGAGCGCTCTCGAGTTGCATAAAAATAAAATAAAATTTTTACTGGTCGATTTTGGCCAGGACGTACATGAGACTTTTTTAAAATGTGATTTTAAATCGTAAACAAAAATATATATTTTTTGCACATTGTTTAATCACATAGTAACAAAAAAAGTAACAACTACATGAATTGATATATTGCTTATAGGCAGAAGTACAAACTTTTCGGTAAAATCGTTCGTCGTGAACAGCTATAGAGAAGTAAGCGGCCTCCAGTTCGATTATAACACAGAGAGGAAGTGTTTTATTTAATATAGTTTCAGTTAATGTAAAAGTGCATGCACTTTATTTTAACAGTGTTTTATGAAATAGTTTTTCAGGAATAAAAAAACTTTCGCCATGCGAAATAATGATCGCCAGCGCTATAGAGAAGTGAGCGGCTGGCCAGTCTAGCCGGCGCGCGGCTTGATGCGTCGCGCTAACTTTCGGCAAGTGTCATGCCGATCTATTAAGCGGGTACTTATTTTTTATAACGGTTTTTCATGTAAAAAGCGATAAGGAATCGATTGGTGCAAAAATTTTTGAAATAAAAAAATCTGTTTTTGAAAAAAATCCATTTTTTTAAATTGTTTATAATTTTGCGACAAATAATTATTTACAAATATTGCTGTTCATATCTTGGAAGTACAAGTCTTTACGCGTATTTTCAAAAAAATATCTTTAATAGCTACCGAATTATCGCGTTTCAAAAAAACCTCAAAATGGAGCGGCGATGGCTCAGTTGGTAGCGTGCTACGAACGATACTACGGGGTCAGCGGCGCTCTAGGGGTCGTGGGTTCGATTCTCGGTGAGGGCCACTCGAATTTTTTCTGAGCGATTTTTTATCGGGGAAATGGCCCAAGGACTCCGGCTGTCGGGACAGGTCTTTCCCCGGGATTTCTCTTCAGTAGGATCTCGGATTTTCCGTTGCCCCACAGGCGCAAGCCTGGGCGGAATTGCGGCAGTTGTAGTTAAGGTAGGGAGTTGTAGGTCAACCGGACCCGACGCTACGGCGGGGAGCGCCGGCCTTATCGGCGAGGAGCTGGCTCTCAGAGAGTCTTCTTTGGAGAAGGTTGCTCTGGAAGCGGACCCGATGCCTCCAGGATGGCAACACCCTGGAGGCAGAGAGTGCCGGCTTAACCGGCAAGGTGTCAACACACCGGAGATGCTTCCAAGTCATAAGAGGATAGGATGGGCAGTACTTTCACACCAAGGTGGTCGAAGGCCCCGCTACTGGGTCAGGTAAGCTGTAGCGGTAGAACAAAAAAAATAGTTTTAAAAAAACTCAAAATTTTTTCAACTGTTGACAACTCAGCTGATAATCAACATTTTGATCTCAAACTGTGCACACATATTGATCTCTGCATAAGTAACAAGTGTGCCAAGTTTGAAAAAAATCGGAGATATCAATGTTATAGGGTGATTGAAATAGCCAAGAATTAGCCTATTGAATAATGATTATATCAACGTGAAATTCGTCCAAATTATCGATATAAGGGATATATAATA
>JAWWMK010031439.1:0-13958 GCA_035047105.1 Galeopsomyia nigrocyanea
GCACTTGGCGAGTTTGTATTCGCGCTGCATTGGATTCTTCTTCTTGTTATTCTGACGCTCTTTGTTGAAGCGCGATGGGCTTTTTAGGACAATTGCGCGCGAATTTATTATCTGTCTTTCGCAGGGAAAATTGTATTTTTTTTTTCGTAAAAGTTTGTTGAAATAATGCGTATTGTTTCGAATGCATTTAATTTCGTACGTGCAATATGAGGTTTATTCGACAATGCCCGGAATATGAATTGTATTCCTGGAAAAGTTTATTTCGATAAAGTTCATTGAATATAATTTACATTATACATTATTCGTTTAATATTCATGGAATGCGCTAGATACATTCAATTTTCGTATCAATTTTCACACTCGCAAAAGAGAAAAAAAAAATAAAATAAAATTATGCAGACACTTTGAAAGCCCGTTCGATAAAGCCATCTCATCGCCTAAAAGCCCATGATGGTGTGACACAGCGATTGCCATTTAAATTATTAATCAATTGGCAATACAGGCGTTGGTAATTCTCAATTCGTCTCTCCACCCTCACACACAACTTTTCGAAAGTGCGACAAACGCTTACTCGCCCTCCTTTTTTTTTCTTTCTCTATCGTCTAAAGGGAGAAACCTGCCTTTGCTCGCGCCATATGTCGGATTACGACGAGCGAAATGGCTAAAGTGCATAAAATTAGTACGATCGCGCGTAGTAGGGCTGTCTTAGTCACCCAAAAGGGGGGGCTTGGCTCTACTGCCATTAAATTTACAATTCGCAGATGTCTCTCTCTCTCTCTCTCTCTCTTCTCTTACAGCCCCCGCACTTTCACATGCTAATTCAAACTTCCTGCGGTTTATTTCAACTGCTATTAAAATCCCACTTTCGAACGTATATATACTTACTCATTCCGCCCTTCGATTCTTTCCTTTTATTATTGTCCAAAACCGAAACGACCACGTTTTTTTTTACCACCACGAGTAATTGTTTCTAAAGAAATTGTAATAATAATGATGTTTGTTTCACAAGCTCTCTCTTTTATTTTCACGACGTAGTTAAATTTATCGTGAATTATATAATAATTGGTATAGCCGGCAGCATCAAATAGCCATTAAGATCTCCATCTATCCGTGAAAGAAAAAAAGAGAGGGATCGCAAATTACGCGGCCCGAAAGAAAAAGAAGAAGAAGAAGGAAACGAAGAACGTAACCCTTAGAAATAGCGCCTAATAATCCCTTAGCTCCGCGAAAAAAAATAAAATAAAACGAGCTTTATCGAGGTCTCCGCGGCGCTTCGTAAATTCTACAGGATGGTGTGTGTGTGTGTGTGTGTGGCGGCAGCTCTAATTTCGGGAAAACCTCGTTGAAAAAAAAAAAAAAACGCTGCTACTGGTGCTGCCCGCAGCTCCTTAATTAACTCGAAGGAAAAAAAAAAGAAAAAGAAGAAGGTATAGCAAGCGTCTTTTGGGGATATAGGATTTCTGTCTTTCTCCGCGGAGAGAGAGAAGAGTAAGAAGGAATATCCTTATCTGTTGAACAAAAGGTGAGATACAGAAAAGCGCGTGGCCATTGTTTAACGCGGCCCTCGAATTAGTATTCGAGTGAGCGTGTATATACTTACTTCTGGGAGTAGTAAAGGAAGGGAGGAAGAGATGAAAACGCGCTGCCGAGGCTATTATCACCCACCACTTTCTCTCGTCTTCGCCGTCGTCGCCTTGCGCTCAATTGTTTAAGCTCTACTTGATGCTGCTACTGTACCTTCTCCCTTTTCTCGGCTTATATCTCTCTCTCTCGCGAAAAGTCTCTTCTTTTTTTTCACGACGATGATTAGCTTCGTCTCGCCCAAAACTTTCTAGTCGTTTTGTTGATTAATCATTGTTTCGTGTCTTATATATATATATCTCGACGAGCTTTATCGAATCTAACGAACATGTTTTTACTTTTTGTGTTGTAGGTGAGTTGCGCAGTCCATTTCTAAAAGCTTTATACGAGCTAGAGAGAGAGAGTGAGTAATGTGTACCACAACAGCGAAACACATTGGTTTATTTACCAAAGGCAGACTCCCAAACAAATCTCAATTACATTTGACCGTATATTCGCCGACTCGCATCGATTTCTTCTTCGTGTGGTAACAGCAGCAGCAACAGCAACAACAAGCAAGCAAGCAAACCTCGATAACAATAGCCGAACTCTCGGGTAAACTTAAACTCGCAGCATCATCGGGGCGTGTGGCTTGTCAAAGCCAAACTGTATACATTTTGGGCGCAATAGTTGCAAAAACTCTCGGCAGCAGTACAGATATATCATATATACATACAACTTGCCAAAGCCGAGCGTTAATTATTCAAGTTAAACCGCTTGTCCGAGTTGGCTCTCTCGGATTATAGTCCTTTTGTATTATATACGTATATGTACATATACATCAGTAAGCGCGAGCGCTAATAATTTCGCCAGCTGTTGCTAACCGACCTTACGTGTATATGTATGTATATATATACGCGGGACTCTTTGGGTTAAATAAGTCAGAACTCTGATGGATGGACCACCCAGCTTTGAGCTCGCTACTCATTTTTTCATGAACTTTCCAGAGAGTGAACGGAGAGAACACGTTTTATTGATTTTTTCTTCTTTTTTTTTTTTTATTTCACGGTGAAATTATTGCTTCGACCTACTTTCTTCGATGTGCGTACTGGCTTGATTATTGAATCGCAATCTGACTAATTATCCTTTGGATTATTCCAGTTTGAATAATCAGTGAGTAATTCGTTTCGATGATGTAGAGTTTGCGTGTTTGTTAATTTTCTATTGTTGAAAAGAAAAGGAAAATCGCAATATCGATAAAGAACAAGATTGCTTTTTATATTTCGTCGAGTAGCTTATACCTGTATACAACAAAGAAACAGTCTTGGCAAGAACTTCAATATCCTCCAAATTGAGAAAAATACAAAACTTTCATTCACTTTAATACAACAAACTCCAAGCTATTTTTTCCCCCCTCTCTCGCAATCAGTACACAATGCATACCTTTTTTTTCCCTCTCTCTCTCGGTAACGATGTGAAATATCGGCATTAAAAAAAAAAAACAAAATGAAAAAGAAGAATGAAGCCACATTGAAAAGTTGTTCGTTCCGATGAAAATCGAGTTACATCGAGAGAAAATAAAAATCTCTTTTCGGCGCGTTGTTTGATTTACGTCGAAATTGAAACGTCTGCGGATTTCAATATAAAGTTATACGGATTAAATCGATACCTTGAAAACGCCGCACCGCCGCACGGAGTTTAATAAGCATCTCGAAGAAAGCTATATACGTATACCTCGAGCTTGAATTTATATCGAAGAGAGAGAGAGAGAGAGAGGCCAGTTATTATGCTTATTAGCCTCTCTCGCTCAAGTTAAAGCGCACGCGAATCGATAATCTCCGCGGCGCAGTTGAGTGCTGCTGGTATGTATATACATAGCTACCGTGCTTTTAAAATCCTCATGCTATAATATGCATATGACCGAGCTCTCTCTCTCCGTTATTATCTGGCGTTTTTTTTCTCCTCTTGCACGGTATAATGTACGAAAATGATGGATGAATTCATACGATGTATTATCCAAATGAATTCCGCGCGCAGAGATCCTGTTGTGTTCTCTCTCTCTCTCTCTCTCTCTCTCTCTCTATTCTTGGATAATCTAATAAGCGAAGCGTGCATTCAGGTAGAATATCGAGGGATAGAGAGAGAATTCTCTCTCTCTATCCTGCAAACCAGCAATTTGCGATAATCAAATTAGTCGAAACAGCTGACACAGTTGCTTACTTGATGCCGTGCCAGAGAGTAAGAGAGAGAGAGAGAGAGAGAATATATCTATATAAGGAAATAAACGGAACATCCTATAGCCTGTATAGAATGCAATTGGGCAATCAACTCATGCAGAGAATATCCTTTCCCCCCAAAACTGACAATAGCAAAACGTCTATTCCCCGGGATATATTTCGTTAAGCTTGCGCGCGATATCCAGTTAGCGAGACGTTTTTACGGAACGACAAGTTGGTATTGGCACCCTATAACAGCGACGACGACGAAGACGGCCAAGTCAATTATATCGAAGCCAACGAAAACGAAACTGGGCTAACAAACGTCTATATATACTATACCTCCTTGGCTTTTATCTCTCCCAAGCGACCTTTTTCCATTCTTCTTCTTCTTCCTCCTCCCTTTTTTCTTCTAACATACACACACACTAACACACAGCAGGACGATTCCCCGCGGTATTAGCAAGGGACGAGAACGTGACGGATAAATCGAGCTGTAATTGCAGAGCGAACGTGCCTCCATTAAATCGAGCAGTCGCGCATGCCTTTGCCTCTCTCGTCGTTTTCTTTCATTTTTTTTCTTCTTCTTCCTACACACAGTCCTTGTTTATCCTATAAACACAGCCTTCCGCTTTCTCGTCGTCGCCGCGGGTGATTTTCAATTTTATATACCACTGCAGAGAGAACGATACTGCGGTCAGTCTGCAAACTTTCTGTATATACACATGCACACATAGAGAGCAGACATAGAGAGGAGAGCAGAGCTTTGATTCAGTTTTCATTCGGCTTTCCAAATGCTATATAATTCAGCGATAGCTGGACGCGGAAGCGTTATGTTCCGCGGGCTATTCAATCCGGGAATTGCGTACGTTACAATTTGATGCCAAACTCGTGGATATGTGTATACTCCTGTTTTTTTTTTTGTAATTTCATCGATGATGAAAATTGATGGTTAGGTATATTAGAGATGGATACGAAAGTGGACATCGTAAAAGATTTATGTAGATCGAAAGGATAACTTTGTTAGCTGGATTTAGCATCGAAGTAATGGTTCTGAGAAATTTACTTCGCTTGGGAACGATTGTCGATTAAAAATTCAAGCATTCTTCCAGTTCTACTTTTATCGAAACGAATATTGTCGTATTTCTGGATTTCGGAGAATTTTTTTTTTATACACGCGAACGACTGATTTCATTACGTATCGTAGCTTCCAAATATTTAATAAAATCCGAATTGTAAAGGAAGACAAGAAAGAAGTATAGAAATCGAAATCCAATAAATCAGAATAAAACCTCGAGCTCGCAAAAAAAAAAGAGAAGAAAGAAAATCGCAATCCGAAGAATAACGCAAAAATAAATTTCAATCGCGCAAACATTGCAAGCTCAACCACATCAATCAATCGTTCCTCCGAACAGAGCAACAATAGCCAAGTATCTCAAACAAAAAAATAGAAAAGAAAGAAAGCAAAGGACGAAGAAAAGTCAAAGCGCACTTTACACAAAAGCCGAAGTAAGGGGGGGAAGGAAACAAAGAAAATTGTCCGCGACATCTGAATAAATCATTCTCAAGCTCGACGATCGAGCTGATAAAAACGTCGCAGGCGAGTGCTCGAAATCGGCGAATCGCTCTTTTTTTTTATTCCCTTTGACTCCGATAGCCCCTTCTCCTGAAGAATACAAGGGTGAGTTAGATCCTGTCGCTGCCGCGTACTTGACGCGCTCTTCTCTTCGAGCGCAGCACACAAAAGCAGAGCAGAGCCAACAGCTAAGGTATTAAGGTTGGGGCCAATTCCCTCGACGTCGCTCGCCGTTGCCGCTGCCGCCTTGGCGAATTAGCCGAGACAGCCAGCCAGTCAGTCGCACAATGCTCCCCATTTGTCCTCTAATTGCGAATACCCGAGCGTCTGTCAATGATGCAGCGCTCTCGCGATTTTCGCTTCGATAAAGACTATTATTTGCAGAAATCTAACGGTGCCAGTGCAGCTCGGATACAATTACCCTCGTATAATTGTGTAGTATTGGAAATTTTATGCAATATATTAGTTCGTAGACAGATATTTAGGTTGTAAAAAAATTGCTTGCTCCGACTTCGCGCCGCGGCTCTGTAATTAATTATTTGTCCTCATGCTCGAGCTCATCTTTCATGCTGTCAAACTTTCACGCCAAGCTAACTTTGTCCCATCTGTCTTCCGATTGCTCTATATAGCAACTCTCTCTCTTTTCTCTCTTATATATACCTAGGCGTGTAAAATTATAACTCGCAAATTAGCAGACGTTCTATTCTCGCAAAAATTCCGGCGCGTTATTCGTAAATATTATAAAACACATTTTTTTTTTACTCACCGGCAACGACGAGCGTAATAATTCACGCGAGCTAGATAGAACAGTAGCCATCGGCAAATTGTCGAGTCCGAAACTAAATCCTTAATTCGTATCCCACGCGAGTACACCCACATATATATGTATATACAGCAGGCAGTAGAGGACCTTGGGGCAGGTTTCTATATAGTACCACATAGCGTTTCTCTATTCTCCAGTCTCTCTCGGTTCGGTTTTAGCCCCTCGAGCGCCCCGAAGGATGTTTGCCAGCTAAAACCTCCCTTTGTCTCGAGTGTGTAGACTTTCGGTATCCAACTTTGTTTGCATCAGTCGAGGCTCTCTCTCTCTTTGCTTCTCTACCTTCTATATCTTTTGTCGCGCGCAAGCTCGCGTTGACGAGAAAGAGAGACAATGTATAAAACGCGATTTCGTTTCGGCTTGACCAACGCTAAGTCTAACTGTAATCGGATCTTTCTTAATGAACTTTCTGTCTCTCTTGTTTGCTGTGATTTTTATCCGATAGACGTTGTTTGCAAAAGTACTTTGAATGACTTAAAAAAAAAAGGGATTTTTATGTTTTTCTCTATTGTGCTATTCAGTTTTAGGTAACACCGCCCAAACTTCTTCAAGGATTAATTAATTTAAAAAAAATAATAAAGCAAATTTCATTTCATACATAACTGCATCTCCATCTGCGTATAAATCGAATACGGAAAAAAAATCCTCGAAAATTTGAAAGCAAAACACAATAACGATTGTCTTTGAAAATCCGTTGGAAACTCCGAGCAATGCCTTTGATCTCAAATCTCTCCCTCCACGTATGCAACACATATAGAGAGCCAGCGAAACAATTCAAAACGAAAATAGCAAAATTGTTTGGCATAGCCAGCAAATTATCACGCATGCCTTCACACGTATACATTCCAGAGGTGATGTATATATAGGGTTGTTGTTGAATGACGGGGGCATTCTTTAGTGGTTGCGTGTGTGTATATATATATATGTATATATATACTCGTCTCGCACCCTTTTCGAGATACGTATCGCGCTCGCGTACCTGGCTGCCCCACTTGTTGATGCGAATGGGGGAGAGAGAGTGAGAGAGAAGAGTTACATTTGAGTGTGTGAAAGTGTGTGAGTGTGTGGCAGATGCGCGCAACTCGATGCTTCCACCTGTATATATACATCGCGCGCGTGACACACGAGAGAGAGAAACTCGCGCGGGCGAGAAATAACGTACCTTCTTCTACCCTTTTTTTTTTGCTGCTACTTGCTGCCCACTGAGATGTTGTTATATATAGGAGGAAGGGTCGCGAGTCTCGATTTACTCGAAGCAGCGTGAAAACGCTGTCGAGTGGATCGAGTTCGCGGATTTGAGCTTCTATTCTCAGTCAGTGAATCGACCTCTCTCCCCTCGAGGTCATTGTGGCATTAGAACGGGTTGTGTAAATGGTTGGTTCGAGCTATTGGATACACCTACTTTTTTTTTTGTATGCTGGTCGCTCGTAATTTTATATTCATCGATAAAAAAAGTGCTTATAAATGACATCCTTGCATGACGTTCTAATTCTAACACCCTAACATTACAATTACAAAGCGGATCTGATAAGAGCTTGCGAGGCGTTGAAATTATAAAATGAATACGAACGAGTATGGGTAGCTGAATTAAAAAAAAAAAAATCCTGCTGAGTCATAGTGGCTGACGGTTGACCTCTCGGAAAAGCGTTCATTAATGAAAGGTAAAAAAAGCTTACTAGAACGTTTCCATTACACACTGAACTATATACATTTTTCAATCAGTTAAACGAGAACGAGAAAAAAAAATAAAAAGAAAAAAAAATTTTTTTCACGAAACCTCCTAACAAAAGAGTGCCGAATTTCCACGCTGAGAAGAAAAAAAAAATTGTTCGCGCGCGATCACAACAACAACGTTCCCCCATTCAGCGAACGAATGCGCGTCGAACGAGCGCAAAAAAAAGAAAGAAAAAAAAAGCTCGCACGAGATGAAATTTTGAGGGCTTTCGCGTGCGCGCGCGCGTATGTTTGCACTCACGTACAGAGGCGTGAATTTTTCGGATGGCATGGTGATGGTGCAAGCGTTGTGGAGGCCACTCACTCTCGACACCTGGCTTTGACGCGAGCCAATCAAGCGGGCTGCCGACATCTGCGGAGGAAAAACACAGACGATTTTTGCCAGCCGCGCTTTTCAATCAAAGCCTCATTCTATACTCTATGTATAAACCTCCACAACCTCGACAATGCTAATACTCTAGCGAGCGTAGGAAAAAAAAATAAAACGATATATACGCTTGTCCATCGAGAGAGATAGGGGAAATAACGAAGGAGATAAAAAAAAAGAAGCAGACAGACAGGGGATATATCTTTGGGGAATTTGACCATGGAAAAATTTTTGCGGTGATGCGGCTGCTGCGCGAGTTAATTGCGAGTAATTGAGTGCTTCCGTCGCGGCGAGGAAAGAAAGAGGAGAATGTTAATTGAGTCTCATTTAAAACGAACGCCACATGACATGCCGAATGGACAATGCTTTTAATTGTTTTCGCAATGACGATCATCTCCGAGATGATTTTGCCGACGTTTCATCTTCGCGTTATTCAATTTACTTTCGTCTTGTTCTGTTTTATTTTCGTTCGTGTTTTTGTATACGTGCATGAAAAATGTATTGTTTGTTAAAACGAAAAAAAAAGTGAAATTCGATTAAAAGTTTTACCTGGGTTTCCGACGCATTTCGAGTATGTATAACCATCAATCACCGACAAATATACATATAAGCCGCGATCGTGGAATATCAATCATGTAATACAAAATTCCAATTCACGCCGAGTAAAAATCGATCGTTTCCATTCGCCTCTTTTCCATAATAATAAATACACGAAGGGATGACGCGCTAGAGAAATTATCTCTCTTAAGTGCCAAAGAAAACAACAATCACCCTCGAAACGATCCAAAAGTAAAATAATAATAATAATAATACTCTACCCACGAAACATTCCCAAAACGTACCACACCCCTCTCACTCGATTGTTTCCAATAAAAACACAAAACGCCGTTGGGTTATACCGCCGAAGCGCTCGCGCGCGCGCATTCATCTCCGAATTCACAAATAAATCGCGTTATACAAACGCGATAAAAACACACACACAGGCGCACGCAAGCGGCCAAATATTTAGCAAACAAAACGAGTGCGCGCGTTTCACCCTATCCCCTCGGAAAAAAAAGAGGTTGGCGAGGAGAGGGCAGACAGGAAAAGTCTGGAGGACGAGCAGTGTGTGTGTGTGTGTGTGTATATGCATAGGGTTGCGCGTTTTTCGTCCATTATAAATTCACGAATAAATCACCGAAGATCGGCCTCGCGCGCGAACAAAAGCAGCGCCAGCAGCAGTACCATTTTGAGCTTGGCAAATTGAATTACAGCGAGACAAAAGGGACAGAGAGAGAGAGAGAGAGAGAGAGAGAGAGAGAGAGAGGACAAATCGAATTAATGTCCTTTTGCCGTCTTTAATATTTATGGCAATCAGTCACATGCAGAGTTTTCGTGTCGACGCAAATTTTTTTTTGTTTTTTTTAGGGCTCATTCGGGCGTGATGTACACACACACACACAGACGCATTCGATTGTTATAGCTCGGCGCGATTCAATGCAATTTGAAATTTAAATTATTTCGAGATAATCGCGAGATAATGAAGAGAATTATTTATTCGATCGTTTTATAATGGCTGTGTGTAGTGTGCGAGTGAAATTCTTTATATATACGCGACAATTTTGCTGCTACAATACGACGTGTGATTCGGCAATTCATTAAAAATAATTTTACGCGTGTATTATTCAGCGAAGCAACGTTATTCATTATATAATTCAGTTTCGACGTCCGAATTACATAATGTATAAGGTTATTTTTTGCTGTATATAATACATCATTTCACGTTTATAAAAGCATTCCTTCCCGAATAAAAATGTAATATCCGCGCTCTAAATCAAAAACAGTAGAATCCCGCATCCAACCACATACACGCACAAAAAAAAAAACGCAAAAAATTTCTCCGCACGCTCAATTTGACAAAGTAGTCGGTCGGCCAACGAAAGGGAAAAAGCTTGGAAAATTTCGCCGGGAGCAATTTCGAAAATAACAATCGCAAAAACGTCGCGCGAATAAATCACTCGTACATTTTAACAAAAAAAAAAGAGAGAGAGAATAGAGCAGACAAGTCTCTCCGATATTTCAACGTCGTGTCGTGGGTGAGGGTAACTAGCGTCCGAAACTTTTCGCACGTCATTGTGCATGCGCGGAGACAACGACGACGACGACGAAAAAAAAAAACACTCGTTCGAGGGGTTTCCCCTCTTACACGTCTCTCTCTCTTTCCCTCGTGAATAATCGTGGGCGATGAACGGATTCCTCCTACCCTCCTCCTCCTTCTCCGCTGCTGCTCTTTTGTCCGCGTGCGAAAAGACGACGGAGAGAGAGAGAGGGGCTGTTATCGTTAAAGTTGAAGTGACGTTATTTTAACGTCGACGCGGCCATTTTTTTTGCGCTGCGGGATTCGCGCGCCGCACAAAACTGGAACTCACTCTCTATACCAACCTTACGGGGAAAGATAATATTTGCTATTTGGTTTTAATTGGCTTTTTCGAGGGATATGATTGCGCGCTTCTCTCGCGTGTGCTTTTTACAGGATGAAGTCTGTCTGGAATTTCTTTTTCTTTTTTTGTTTTATGTTACGAGCGAAACAAAAGTTCACTGTATACGAAGACAAGTCTCTCAACGAAGTTTTTTTTTTATTGCAAAATTCATGTGCTTTCGAGATGAGTATTTTTCACGTCAATGATGTAACATTGACTTTTCAGTATTCTTTGTGTTTTCTTAATATATTCCGTAAAGATTTTCTTTTATAATTATCTACTGTCAATGTCAGATAAAAAACTATCAGTAAGTGAATCGATTTTTCTCTCAATACTCCTTTCTTTTACACTTACATTAAAATTCTCGATCGACACTGCTAACAGACAGTGTCGCTCAAAACTATCATTAGTTCGAGCTTAATTTTCCGTATAAATGACGAGTCTAACAGAATTCTATCTTTAAGAAAAAACGGTAGAATGTCAATCACAAGGACAATTACACATCGAAGAAAAATCGTTAAAAAAAAGAAACTTATCTTTCCCGTTATATATACCCAAAGGTTTTCAACAATTCGAATTGAGACATTAAACAATACGCACCGTCGATTTCAGAGCGGTCCTCTCTCCACTCGCAACTCGTGAATTCAGTCTCCCACAGCGCAGCAGCAGCAACTGCATAATCCAAGAAAAGTCGAAAGGGGTCCCCCGGAGGCAGAGAGAGAGAGAGAGAGAGAGAGAGGAGTAGAAGGCAGGCCGAGCGGAAGAACATTAAAGGCATATATGACGCCTCTACTATATATCTATACGTATATCGACTACTACTGCGGCGAAATGCCCTGTAGTCCTATATCCCCCTGTGGTCTCTCTCTCTCCGAGACGTCACTGACCTCTTCTTCCCTCGAGTAGATGAACCTTTAGAGAGGATTCAACCCAGACAGAGAATGACAGGCTATGGACGGAAAGTTGTGATCATCCAGCTGCTGCTGCTTTGTGGTTTAGACCAAGAGAGCGAGAGATGAGAATTCAAGTAGTTTTGTAAATTTAATGTACTGTTTCAGTACCGCCATCGCCGATGCCGTCGTGTCGTTGAATATAAAAAGCCTGCTTTGCATGTAAATTTCTTTTACTCGGCAATACACCCAAAGTGTCACTGTTAATACGGTGTATGTATCCATTTTTTTTTTTTGTAAGAATCCAATTCATTTTTTTTTTTGTCTTTCTTCTTTCTTCTTTGAGTGAAAAAAGTATGTATCTCCAATTCGAAAAAGATATACTTTTATATACTGATGAGAAAGCTCTGTATATGGCTATACAAATTGAAGCCTTTTGCCAAAACGTAATGATCAACGAAATTACATCCTTGATACACGCATGCCCTATTCACGGTAATTCTATCGCACGTATGGTTTGCAGCACTAGCTACGTGTGTTTTCGTTCTACCAATGAAGCTTAATTGAAGACTATTTGGAAGAGCTTTGGACAAAGACTAGCAATTACGCTGTATGTATATATGTGTATGTGTATGTGCGTCTGCCGTCTACGTGTGTAGAGGTAAAACAGAGCCGCCGTCGTCGTCGAGGGAGAAACTGGCGAGAGAGAGAGAAACAGTTTGTAGGTGCGTGTGGTAAACATTGTACGGCCGGCTAGTGGTATAGTTCGTTTGATATTAGTTGTTGAACTTCTGTCAGACAAGGAAACACATTTGAGAAGTTGTTCAACAACTAAATGTCAGAAATGCATATAATGCAACCGCCGAAACTCACTGTGTATGTGTGTGTGCATGTAGTCGAGAGGACAACACAACTAACGCTTCTCTATGTATGTATATGTGTGTGTCTTCTCGTGCGAGAATTTTAGCAGGGGCGTCTTTGTCAAACGCGACGAAACTTTTCCATCCGCACACATACACACAAAGTGCATTGATTATATATTCAGGCCAAAATCCAGCCGGGCGTAAATACCTGCACTTAAGCGTACTCGAGAATTACATTGTCCGTTGCCGTGGCACATCGATTGCTCGCAAGCAGCAGCAGCAGCAGACTTTGTTAATCCCGCGGGGAGTTGGAGAGTTATGTTTTCATTGGGTTATGTACGACGTCTAGTCTTGCTTGGATGACTATTTTCGAGCTTTTACGAGTTGTACTACACTTTAGCAAGTTATTTAATTAGAAGTTTCTAAGACTTATATTTTCTAGCTGACATTGATGACGAATTTAGACATTAAACTGTCCTTAACGAGTCTGTCAATAAGATTCTCATTACTTATCGATGCTAATGACTGCTTTTCCTTCTATTTCTTCGTTGGCAGGTACGATTTTACTGTTTATATACCTACTTTTATCCGACAGGATTATGTGTGTGCGAGTGCGTCATAAACGTAAAACTTTGACCCCATACGCGATCGTAAAAATAGCCTTTTGGTTTGTCTTTGCCGAGCTATAAAACTTGGCTCCAAATGAGGGTTTTTATTAGAACCAAGTTGTTACCCCGTGAATACAAAGATACCGCCATTTGATCTCTTTGTTTATTCTCCTATAAATCACTCTATTTTCCGATATAAAAACGCTGAAATGTTTACGATTCGTTTTAGATAAAGATTTATTGTGATGGAAAATTCTCTTGTCGATGAAGTTTCAAAAAAAAAAGTTACGATGAACAATAACTAATCAATGTTGTAATTATATAACAGAAAAAAAAATCAATTTAAACTCGTCTACACTAACTCCAATTACCGCGAAAGCACTGTGTTTTCATTTTAATAGAGCGCCGAATGACTGCTCAATTGAAATCTATCAGACCATAATGAAAAACGTAACTCTCTCTCTCCCTCTAAAATGTAACAACCTATCAATTAACACTCGTTAATTGCTTTATTGACTCAATTGGCAATGCCAACCGAGCGAAAGCAAAAAAAAAGCGAATTCGAGCATCTGTCCAATTAAAAGTACATCACCCTCTCTCTCTCTCTCTCTCGTCCAACGTATATATATAACATCGAATATAAAAAAAAAACGAGAGAGAACCGCTTCGCTCTACAAAACTCATCGCGGAAAACTTTAGATAAGCGTACTATAAACCCTCTCGATTTTCAATAGGTCTTTTTTTTTTTTTGAAAAGCCGCGCGAGCGGCAGATAAACCGCGCGGCATTGTTCCGAAGTAATCGCCGCACGGCTCTCGTCCGGCTTTGGTCTGCTCAGTTGAGAGTGAGAGCGAGATATATATATA